>KZ068967.1:46358-72094 GCA_002091845.1 Anopheles cracens
ATTTACTCTGTTTAATGTAATGGATTTCACTTGGTTTTGTTTAAAAAGGTATAATATGAGAGTTTTAAACATTTTTCTATAGAGGGCGCCACTATACATCATTTATATGTCCATTTTATTACTTTTTCGGTCCATTTCTATACGATTTTATATGGGTTTCAATGTTTGAAGTGAATTGCCGTTATGTGTGTATTTTTAATATTGAAGTGGTACTTTTATCCGTTTACTTGTTAATATTGTACTTCATAATTGATTGTTGCGCATTAAAAAATTGAATTACAGTTCAAGTTTAATAGAAACATCATATTAATATTTTTCTGGAATCTAGAATAACACATATATTTAACTCATCCGATAATGTGCACATTTCTATGAAGACCTGTGAATCCCTCTTCCAAAAATATGCCGTTTCATACTAGACTCAACAGCCTGTTAAAGTTTGTACCTCATTTGTGGTTCTTCTTAACTAAAACACACCCAGATGTGGAACAACCTCTTAGAGTTGAGACTTTTACCCGTGTTCTATGGTGTGTAAAGCCATGCGTTCGCATACCCGTACATACAACCGACTATGCTGTAGTTTCAAACTCGTTCTCTAAAGGACCCAATCTTACCCGTACAAAACGCCTAACATTTTCAAAGGGGTAAAATATTCGGTAAAATTCGGTCATTTATTAAATTTTCAGTTGACTATGTCAGCTTATGAGCGAATGTGACCGATAATTTCTTCATGTAAAGTCAAAATTAATTGCAAACAAATTTGGTGAACCCTCTTTTTTACGCGACGCAATATGCTCTGTGCATAAGCGTATGTACAGTACGTGCAAGCAATGTACGCGTCAAACCGACAGTGCGTGCCAATAGTGGTGTAGAAAAATGCAATTATTTTTCGGGGTCGCGCACGGTCGCAGCTGGATTTGGTATCAAAATTTAGAGGAAAATTTGGCCTTCATTTTGGTATATATCACACGAAGGAGAAGTAGTGCGATCATAGTTTTTCGCCTTGTCAAAACTAAAATTATCGTTGATTTAGCAGATGTATTATTACATTTTCATTTAGTCCAATTAAATTTTGCGTATATTTTTTTTTTTGAATAATTTTGCTATAAAGAACAACAACTTTCCTGTTCAAAACTATAAAAATCATCACTATCGGATTACTCGTTGCGAAGATACAAGCATTTAAATTTGACCAAAAAATTATTTTTTTTCGCGATACTTTTTAACAATTCCTGACTTTGAATACTTATAACTCGGAACTGATTAACATTAGAGCCATGATTTTTTGGCTTTCCAAATGTATGAGTATTTTTTTAAAGAATATCCATTCGTTAAGCCGGTATCTCAAACATGACTTTTTGATTTACGCGCACGCCCCGTGCCCACTGTGACTGTCGTGTGACCTATCCAAATTTTACGAATGTAAATGTACGAACACACAAACAGCTGCCAATAACCGCCTCCTGACAATTAACAAAATGAAACCGCAAAGTGTGTATAGCTTCAAGGTGTGCTTCAGCCATGCCAGACAAAACCAAACTGTCTCGTTCGATGTCTTGTTTGTCTGGACGGAGCACCTCCATATGATTATCAGGATTTGATACGTGTTAGTCTTGTTCGATGTCTTGTTCGACGGCTCATAGAGCCCTGCCTAAACCTGCACTATCCAGTATCCATGTACGGGTATATAATAAAGTCAAGGGATTCCAGCAATCGAATAATCCTACTGGATGTGCTCATGAAAAGGGAAAACGTTGTCTATTATAGTATTTTCACAAAATGCATAAATATGCTACTTCCAAGACCAGATGTGCAAGCCCTGCATCCTACAGTATAAGTCTACAGCTATTTAATGAAAAGCAGCATATAAAAGTAAACGGTAGAAAAAGCATATATTTTTCTCAAATTTTATAATGAAATTGAATATAATGCTCGTCCCTTTTTTCGTAAGCTTACACTCTGCATTTAACTTATCCAATGTTTGTAAGGCGTACTTTTCGGTGGAACGAACCACAAAGAAGCTTGCAATAATCGTGCAGATCACAAATTAACCCCAGACAAGTTGATATAATCGATTGCCGACCAATCATATCACATCCTGAATGATCTTGAAGACCTCCGAAAAGTTGACGATGTGTGCCATTCCGAAGAAAAGACCATTCCGAATGAAAACCGCACATACTGTTAAATACGAATAAACGATAAACGAATCTATACGATCGTCTGAATCTTTGCTCATCGGAAGAAATATGAATGTATATTTTCCGTGTATTTGTATTCCGAATCGTAGCAACTACTTTTAAATGATAGAAAAACAACTAAAAGTCGCATGTCTGCTCACTAGCAGACATATTGTTGAATAACAATAAAAAAATACACTGTGTGTGACAACCGTTCGAAGAAACGCTAATGCCAACCGTTCGTGATGGGTTTAAAATTCGACGATGTAAATAAATCTGTCTCATTAAATTGGCGGATCATGGCGGATCATTTCAACTTAGCTAGATGATTAAGCCTTCTTACAGAAAACTTCTGTCGAATGAATACAAAAAAAGAAACAAATAAGAAACATTTGTTTTACGACAAATTTTAAAAATTGAAAAAAATGTATTGCTTAACATAAATAAATTATATTTCAGTTACTCAGAGTTTGTCGTAAACAAATTTATCTAATAGTGTTCGTTTGTAAAGTTTTATATACATTGATCAAAGTAAAAAAAATCATTTCTTTTACGTGCCATTCATGTCGCGCCACCACCTCGTCAATTATTCTTCTACTCTATACGCCACGCACGATTGCAATTAAATTTTTCTCCGATATAGTGTAGCCATCGACTTATGGTAATAAAAACACCGAATGTGTCAATAGCCCTTATTCCCGTCGACGAATGAAGTAGATACATTCGTAGCCATCTAAGTAACAAGTGCCAAGCTATACTCCAATCACTTACCGCATACCGCATCTTCGAACCATGGTTGTTTCGATACGAGCGGTATTCTATACGGTTATTACTGGAAGTATGAGTTAGTGTGCTCCTTTTTCAATATTCAATAGAGCCATGACCACCATAAAACTCCTACAGATTTTTTTTCTGTCATATATCACTACGATCAGAGACTAACCGGCAAACTATCCATTGATCATGGTGTTGATTCATGTCTACCTAGGTAGTACATTCGACTTAATTAATGGATTTTTTCCAAGTTATGCTGGACAGGGGAAGTAGCACATTTTAATGTCATAGTATTACAACAATGACGATTCTAGTGTAATTAAAACTATCAGAAACTATAATCAAATTAAGCATAAATGTTTACACGAGACGTACTTTATCACGAAAAACTATAAAACTTTATGATTTCCTGAGCGGACTTTTTTATTTACGTAACAATATTACGTATTGTTAACTAATGGTAATCTGCAGCATAGCATTACGGTTTACTACATTTCGTTATACCACCATAAACTGATAGTCAGTCTTTCCTGAGGGAAACTTTTAGGATAGGATTCAGGTATCGGTGCTCTGATATGGAAAACGGCGCCGGCACCAATGAACCACCAAGCTGGTCTCAAACATAGATAGTATTAAAATTTTACCAAATTGTTACGCGTATTTACGAAAAGTTCGAATAAACGTACGAAAAAATATAATAAATTGAGATTAAATAGCTATACATTGCTACAACTTTTCAGCTGTACACAACATTTGGAGCCTGGCGAAGAAAAAGTGAGCATATTCTTAGCCATACTCGAGTAATGTTCAGCATAATGTTTACCCCTGGATCAGTGTACATCAAAGATGAATATACGCTGGAGGAAGGCAAACCGAAGAATCACAAAGAGGTCAATGCGCCAGCAGTTTTGACTAAAACAACGTTTGAAACGTAGCTGAATTAGAGGCGAAAGAAACCAAAAGGTGCAATGCCTCTTTAAGAGCTATACAACAACAACAACGTAGCTGAAAGCTGCTAATAACGCTGTTGATTTTGTGTAGCCCTACAATATTAACAAAAGCATTGTTGGCATCAATAGGCAGCAACAGTTTGTTCGTCACGAATATTTCCAAATAAACAGTAGTGCGCGGCACATAAAAAGTATGTCACACTATGCACCGTATAGTCGAATAGACGAATAGAATACACTCAATGCAACAGCCACTCGCCAAACGTTTTGGAATCACTCATGCAGAACTTCGAGTTGCAATAAAATCCATCAGCTATGTTGTTCAATCACGAAGTTCAAGGCAAACGGATGGCTGTATACATCATCGGTCCATATACGAAAGGCACTTCGGAAGGACGGCAACGCACAGTTTCAGTGCGAAAGGCATACCCGTAAGGCAGATTGATTTAAATTTAATGTTTTATGAGCATATCCGATGCAGGAAGGCATACCATAGCATAGGACAAATGCACTTATCCTCGACGAAAACTGACACGTTCCATTCCCAACGCTAAAGCACTACAACATGTTGTTATTTATACTATTGTTCTGGCATATTCAGTTTTCGTCATATGCCGCTATTCGCACTTCGCGATCTCAAGGACGGAAAGCAACGGCACATTACGGCACTGTACGAGAGTTGTTTTTCCTTTCACGAATCTTCCATCACGTCACTCCATAGCGCGGGGTGCCTTCTCTGGCGACGAAAATACAATCACATACATTATCTATCACTTCCGATATCACTTCCGCTCGGAATTTGCTTCACATATTTGCTAAACATTGGACCAAAAGCTAAATGGGGTTGGTGTTTTATGTGCTGAACATGAATCATCCAGCACACATATTACGCGTTTTGCTTGAACATTTATATTGACTGGTGCTTGTTTGCAATGCACTGATGGCACAGGTGCGCCTTAGCTCTACTGGGTTCGTACGCAGCACATTTAGCGGGCAAGGAATTCCGTTTACCTTGGGATATGACTGCCTCTCAGATTTTCTGCCTGTTTCACAACCGTATCAACATGAGACACAACATAAATAAATAGTTAGCTGCACTCTACTATTCACTTCGCCTGCAGAGATTGCGGATCGAAATCCATTCGTTAAGCCGGTATCTCAAACATGACTTTTTGATTTACGCGCACGCCCCGTGTCCACTGTGACTGTCGTGTGACCTATCCAAATTTTACGAATGTAAATGTACGAACACACAAACAGCTGCCAATAACCGCCTCCTGACAATTAACAAAATGAAACCGCAAAGTGTGTATAGCTTCAAGGTGTGCTTCAGACATGCCAGACAAAACCAAACTGTCTCGTTCGATGTCTTGTTTGTCTGGACGGAGCACCTCCATATGATTACCAGGATTTGATACGTGTTAGTCTTGTTCGATGTCTTGTTCGACGGCTCATAGAGCCCTGCCTAAACCTGCACTATCCAGTATCCATGTACGGGTATATAATAAAGTCAAGGGATTCCAGCAATCGAATAATCCTACTGGATGTGCTCATGAAAAGGGAAAACGTTGTCTATTATAGTATTTTCACAAAATGCATAAATATGCTACTTCCAAGACCAGATGTGCAAGCCCTGCATCCTACAGTATAAGTCTACAGCTATTTAATGAAAAGCAACATATAAAAGTAAACGGTAGAAAAAGCATATATTTTTCTCAAATTTTATAATGAAATTGAATATAATGCTCGTCCCTTTTTTCGTAAGCTTACACTCTGCATTTAACTTATCCAATGTTTGTAAGGCGTACTTTTCGGTGGAACGAACCACAAAGAAGCTTGCAATAATCGTGCAGATCACAAATTAACCCCAGACAAGTTGATATAATCGATTGCCGACCAATCATATCACATCCTGAATGATCTTGAAGACCTCCGAAAAGTTGACGATGTGTGCCATTCCGAAGAAAAGACCATTCCGAATGAAAACCGCACATACTGTTAAATACGAATAAACGATAAACGAATCTATACGATCGTCTGAATCTTTGCTCATCGGAAGAAATATGAATGTATATTTTCCGTGTATTTGTATTCCGAATCGTAGCAACTACTTTTAAATGATAGAAAAACAACTAAAAGTCGCATGTCTGCTCACTAGCAGACATATTGTTGAATAACAATAAAAAAATACACTGTGTGTGACAACCGTTCGAAGAAACGCTAATGCCAACCGTTCGTGATGGGTTTAAAATTCGACGATGTAAATAAATCTGTCTCATTAAATTGGCGGATCATGGCGGATCATTTCAACTTAGCTAGATGATTAAGCCTTCTTACAGAAAACGCATATAAAAGTAAACGGTAGAAAAAGCATATATTTTTCTCAAATTTTATAATGAAACTGAATATAATGCTCGTCCCTTTTTTCGTAAGCTTACACTCTGCATTTAACTTATCCAATGTTTGTAAGGCGTACTTTTCGGTGGAACGAACCACAAAGAAGCTTGCAATAATCGTGCAGATCACAAATTAACCCCAGACAAGTTGATATAATCGATTGCCGACCAATCATATCACATCCTGAATGATCTTGAAGACCTCCGAAAAGTTGACGATGTGTGCCATTCCGAAGAAAAGACCATTCCGAATGAAAACCGCACATACTGTTAAATACGAATAAACGATAAACGAATCTATACGATCGTCTGAATCTTTGCTCATCGGAAGAAATATGAATGTATATTTTCCGTGTATTTGTATTCCGAATCGTAGCAACTACTTTTAAATGATAGAAAAACAACTAAAAGTCGCATGTCTGCTCACTAGCAGACATATTGTTGAATAACAATAAAAAAATACACTGTGTGTGACAACCGTTCGAAGAAACGCTAATGCCAACCGTTCGTGATGGGTTTAAAATTCGACGATGTAAATAAATCTGTCTCATTAAATTGGCGGATCATGGCGGATCATTTCAACTTAGCTAGATGATTAAGCCTTCTTACAGAAAACTTCTGTCGAATGAATACAAAAAATAGAAACAAATAAGAAACATTTGTTTTACGACAAATTTTAAAAATTGAAAAAAATGTATTGCTTAACATAGATAAATTATCTTTCAGTTACTCAGAGTTTGTCGTAAACAAATTTATCTAATAGTGTTCGTTTGTAAAGTTTTATATACATTGATCAAAGTAAAAAAAATCATTTCTTTTACGTGCCATTCATGTCGCGCCACCACCTCGTCAATTATTCTTCTACTCTATACGCCACGCACGATTGCAATTAAATTTTTCTCCGATATAGTGTAGCCATCGACTTATGGTAATAAAAACACCGAATGTGTCAATAGCCCTTATTCCCGTCGACGAATGAAGTAGATACATTCGTAGCCATCTAAGTAACAAGTGCCAAGCTATACTCCAATCACTTACCGCATACCGCATCTTCGAACCATGGTTGTTTCGATACGAGCGGTATTCTATACGGTTATTACTGGAAGTATGAGTTAGTGTGCTCCTTTTTCAATATTCAATAGAGCCATGACCACCATAAAACTCCTACAGATTTTTTTTCTGTCATATATCACTACGATCATACGATCGTCTGAATCTTTGCTCATCGGAAGAAATATGAATGTATATTTTCCGTGTATTTGTATTCCGAATCGTAGCAACTACTTTTAAATGATAGAAAAACAACTAAAAGTCGCATGTCTGCTCACTAGCAGACATATTGTTGAATAACAATAAAAAAATACACTGTGTGTGACAACCGTTCGAAGAAACGCTAATGCCAACCGTTCGTGATGGGTTTAAAATTCGACGATGTAAATAAATCTGTCTCATTAAATTGGCGGATCATGGCGGATCATTTCAACTTAGCTAGATGATTAAGCCTTCTTACAGAAAACTTCTGTCGAATGAATACAAAAAAAGAAACAAATAAGAAACATTTGTTTTACGACAAATTTTAAAAATTGAAAAAAATGTATTGCTTAACATAAATAAATTATATTTCAGTTACTCAGAGTTTGTCGTAAACAAATTTATCTAATAGTGTTCGTTTGTAAAGTTTTATATACATTGATCAAAGTAAAAAAAATCATTTCTTTTACGTGCCATTCATGTCGCGCCACCACCTCGTCAATTATTCTTCTACTCTATACGCCACGCACGATTGCAATTAAATTTTTCTCCGATATAGTGTAGCCATCGACTTATGGTAATAAAAACACCGAATGTGTCAATAGCCCTTATTCCCGTCGACGAATGAAGTAGATACATTCGTAGCCATCTAAGTAACAAGTGCCAAGCTATACTCCAATCACTTACCGCATACCGCATCTTCGAACCATGGTTGTTTCGATACGAGCGGTATTCTATACGGTTATTACTGGAAGTATGAGTTAGTGTGCTCCTTTTTCAATATTCAATAGAGCCATGACCACCATAAAACTCCTACAGATTTTTTTTCTGTCATATATCACTACGATCAGAGACTAACCGGCAAACTATCCATTGATCATGGTGTTGATTCATGTCTACCTAGGTAGTACATTCGACTTAATTAATGGATTTTTTCCAAGTTATGCTGGACAGGGGAAGTAGCACATTTTAATGTCATAGTATTACAACAATGACGATTCTAGTGTAATTAAAACTATCAGAAACTATAATCAAATTAAGCATAAATGTTTACACGAGACGTACTTTATCACGAAAAACTATAAAACTTTATGATTTCCTGAGCGGACTTTTTTATTTACGTAACAATATTACGTATTGTTAACTAATGGTAATCTGCAGCATAGCATTACGGTTTACTACATTTCGTTATACCACCATAAACTGATAGTCAGTCTTTCCTGAGGGAAACTTTTAGGATAGGATTCAGGTATCGGTGCTCTGATATGGAAAACGGCGCCGGCACCAATGAACCACCAAGCTGGTCTCAAACATAGATAGTATTAAAATTTTACCAAATTGTTACGCGTATTTACGAAAAGTTCGAATAAACGTACGAAAAAATATAATAAATTGAGATTAAATAGCTATACATTGCTACAACTTTTCAGCTGTACACAACATTTGGAGCCTGGCGAAGAAAAAGTGAGCATATTCTTAGCCATACTCGAGTAATGTTCAGCATAATGTTTACCCCTGGATCAGTGTACATCAAAGATGAATTTACGACAAATTTTAAAAATTGAAAAAAATGTATTGCTTAACATAGATAAATTATCTTTCAGTTACTCAGAGTTTGTCGTAAACAAATTTATCTAATAGTGTTCGTTTGTAAAGTTTTATATACATTGATCAAAGTAAAAAAAATCATTTCTTTTACGTGCCATTCATGTCGCGCCACCACCTCGTCAATTATTCTTCTACTCTATACGCCACGCACGATTGCAATTAAATTTTTCTCCGATATAGTGTAGCCATCGACTTATGGTAATAAAAACACCGAATGTGTCAATAGCCCTTATTCCCGTCGACGAATGAAGTAGATACATTCGTAGCCATCTAAGGCAGCGCTCTCAAGCTATACTCCAATCACTTACCGCATACCGCATCTTCGAACCATGGTTGTTTCGATACGAGCGGTATTCTATACGGTTATTACTGGAAGTATGAGTTAGTGTGCTCCTTTTTCAATATTCAATAGAGCCATGACCACCATAAAACTCCTACAGATTTTTTTTCTGTCATATATCACTACGATCAGAGACTAACCGGCAAACTATCCATTGATCATGGTGTTGATTCATGTCTACCTAGGTAGTACATTCGACTTAATTAATGGATTTTTTCCAAGTTATGCTGGACAGGGGAAGTAGCACATTTTAATGTCATAGTATTACAACAATGACGATTAAATTCGACGATGTAAATAAATCTGTCTCATTAAATTGGCGGATCATGGCGGATCATTTCAACTTAGCTAGATGATTAAGCCTTCTTACAGAAAACTTCTGTCGAATGAATACAAAAAAAGAAACAAATAAGAAACATTTGTTTTACGACAAATTTTAAAAATTGAAAAAAATGTATTGCTTAACATAAATAAATTATATTTCAGTTACTCAGAGTTTGTCGTAAACAAATTTATCTAATAGTGTTCGTTTGTAAAGTTTTATATACATTGATCAAAGTAAAAAAAAAAAACAATCATCTCTTTTACGTGCCATTCATGTAGCGCGCCACCACCTCGTCAATCATTCTTCTACTCTATACGCCACGCACGATTGCAATTAAATTTTTCTCCGATATAGTGTAGCCATCGACTTATGGTAATAAAAACACCGAATGTGTCAATAGCCCTTATTCCCGTCGACGAATGAAGTAGATACATTCGTAGCCATCTAAGTAACAAGTGCCAAGCTATACTCCAATCACTTACCGCATACCGCATCTTCGAACCATGGTTGTTTCGATACGAGCGGTATTCTATACGGTTATTACTGGAAGTATGAGTTAGTGTGCTCCTTTTTCAATATTCAATAGAGCCATGACCACCATAAAACTCCTACAGATTTTTTTTCTGTCATATATCACTACGATCAGAGACTAACCGGCAAACTATCCATTGATCATGGTGTTGATTCATGTCTACCTAGGTAGTACATTCGACTTAATTAATGGATTTTTTCCAAGTTATGCTGGACAGGGGAAGTAGCACATTTTAATGTCATAGTATTACAACAATGACGATTCTAGTGTAATTAAAACTATCAGAAACTATAATCAAATTAAGCATAAATGTTTACACGAGACGTACTTTATCACGAAAAACTATAAAACTTTATGATTTCCTGAGCGGACTTTTTTATTTACGTAACAATATTACGTATTGTTAACTAATGGTAATCTGCAGCATAGCATTACGGTTTACTACATTTCGTTATACCACCATAAACTGATAGTCAGTCTTTCCTGAGGGAAACTTTTAGGATAGGATTCAGGTATCGGTGCTCTGATATGGAAAACGGCGCCGGCACCAATGAACCACCAAGCTGGTCTCAAACATAGATAGTATTAAAATTTTACCAAATTGTTACGCGTATTTACGAAAAGTTCGAATAAACGTACGAAAAAATATAATAAATTGAGATTAAATAGCTATACATTGCTACAACTTTTCAGCTGTACACAACAACACCGAATGTGTCAATAGCCCTTATTCCCGTCGACGAATGAAGTAGATACATTCGTAGCCATCTAAGTAACAAGTGCCAAGCTATACTCCAATCACTTACCGCATACCGCATCTTCGAACCATGGTTGTTTCGATACGAGCGGTATTCTATACGGTTATTACTGGAAGTATGAGTTAGTGTGCTCCTTTTTCAATATTCAATAGAGCCATGACCACCATAAAACTCCTACAGATTTTTTTTCTGTCATATATCACTACGATCAGAGACTAACCGGCAAACTATCCATTGATCATGGTGTTGATTCATGTCTACCTAGGTAGTACATTTGACTTACTTAATGGATTTTTCCAAGTTATGCTGGACAGGGGAAGTAGCACATTTTAATGTCATAGTATTACAACAATGACGATTCTAGTGTAATTAAAACTATCAGAAACTATAATCAAATTAAGCATAAATGTTTACACGAGACGTACTTTATCACGAAAAACTATAAAACTTTATGATTTCCTGAGCGGACTTTTTTATTTACGTAACAATATTACGTATTGTTAACTAATGGTAATCTGCAGCATAGCATTACGGTTTACTACATTTCGTTATACCACCATAAACTGATAGTCAGTCTTTCCTGAGGGAAACTTTTAGGATAGGATTCAGGTATCGGTGCTCTGATATGGAAAACGGCGCCGGCACCAATGAACCACCAAGCTGGTCTCAAACATAGATAGTATTAAAATTTTACCAAATTGTTACGCGTATTTACGAAAAGTTCGAATAAACGTACGAAAAAATATAATAAATTGAGATTAAATAGCTATACATTGCTACAACTTTTCAGCTGTACACAACATTTGGAGCCTGGCGAAGAAAAAGTGAGCATATTCTTAGCCATACTCGAGTAATGTTCAGCATAATGTTTACCCCTGGATCAGTGTACATCAAAGATGAATATACGCTGGAGGAAGGCAAACCGAAGAATCACAAAGAGGTCAATGCGCCAGCAGTTTTGACTAAAACAACGTTTGAAACGTAGCTGAATTAGAGGCGAAAGAAACCAAAAGGTGCAATGCCTCTTTAAGAGCTATACAACAACAACAACGTAGCTGAAAGCTGCTAATAACGCTGTTGATTTTGTGTAGCCCTACAATATTAACAAAAGCATTGTTGGCATCAATAGGCAGCAACAGTTTGTTCGTCACGAATATTTCCAAATAAACAGTAGTGCGCGGCACATAAAAAGTATGTCACACTATGCACCGTATAGTCGAATAGACGAATAGAATACACTCAATGCAACAGCCACTCGCCAAACGTTTTGGAATCACTCATGCAGAACTTCGAGTTGCAATAAAATCCATCAGCTATGTTGTTCAATCACGAAGTTCAAGGCAAACGGATGGCTGTATACATCATCGGTCCATATACGAAAGGCACTTCGGAAGGACGGCAACGCACAGTTTCAGTGCGAAAGGCATACCCGTAAGGCAGATTGATTTAAATTTAATGTTTTATGAGCATATCCGATGCAGGAAGGCATACCATAGCATAGGACAAATGCACTTATCCTCGACGAAAACTGACACGTTCCATTCCCAACGCTAAAGCACTACAACATGTTGTTATTTATACTATTGTTCTGGCATATTCAGTTTTCGTCATATGCCGCTATTCGCACTTCGCGATCTCAAGGACGGAAAGCAACGGCACATTACGGCACTGTACGAGAGTTGTTTTTCCTTTCACGAATCTTCCATCACGTCACTCCATAGCGCGGGGTGCCTTCTCTGGCGACGAAAATACAATCACATACATTATCTATCACTTCCGATATCACTTCCGCTCGGAATTTGCTTCACATATTTGCTAAACATTGGACCAAAAGCTAAATGGGGTTGGTGTTTTATGTGCTGAACATGAATCATCCAGCACACATATTACGCGTTTTGCTTGAACATTTATATTGACTGGTGCTTGTTTGCAATGCACTGATGGCACAGGTGCGCCTTAGCTCTACTGGGTTCGTACGCAGCACATTTAGCGGGCAAGGAATTCCGTTTACCTTGGGATATGACTGCCTCTCAGATTTTCTGCCTGTTTCACAACCGTATCAACATGAGACACAACATAAATAAATAGTTAGCTGCACTCTACTATTCACTTCGCCTGCAGAGATTGCGGATCGAAAATCGTTCAGTGGTCGTATCTGGACGCATTTCACTACACGGCGATAGAAAAGAAACAACCTTAGCTCATATGATTACAGGCCTATAGCTTAATTTGGAATCGCACTACCATAGGAAAAACTTGGTATTTTTGGCCTGCAAGTGCTATGAATCAGATGGCCATGAAATGCTGTCCTCAACCAGCAACAAGGCTTAAGCCCCGTTTTGACGGCACCATTATTGCACTTTTCAAGCAATAGTTCTAGCAACGGATTGCTCAGCAGCATGTGTAGAATGATTTCTATTAGAATCGTGGTGGAATTTTATTACCAAATTTGTGTCTGATTCAAATTGACGCTACCCAATTCTCCGTACGGTGGTAAGCACAATAGTAAAAATAATATAATATTATTGGAGAAATTATTGTAGCCAACCGTGTGCAAGCTACTTCATGACAGCAACGTTTTCTATTGCTCTATTCTAAGCCGGCTTTAGATAAAACAACTTGGTACAATGGCAGACTGTAGCGCCGTAATTATGCTGAAGCCTACTTCAACCCGACGCCGCATAAACGTTGAGTGTTTGAAACGCCAGATGCCAAAGTACGCAACAGCTTGTCATAACATGCGATGCGATGTTGTAAGAGGCAAATGACAACAGCAAGCTGCAGCTAAAAAAAACTGCGGCTACAGGAGCGATAGAACTTTCGTGCGTACTTCGCAAACTATTTCCAACGCTCAGTGTCTCTTGTGCCAGTGTTTGCGTAATAATCTAAACAAAACACACCAGGAATAGAAAAGCTGTTTGGAACGATGTTCGTCGGTCGGAGACGAACGCATCAATCATATGAAATGAACATATGAAAGCTCGCAACAACACGAACCCTGAGTGAAGGAAAGAAATTTGTTCCCGTATGAAACCTCTGCAAGTGCGAAGTTGATTTGTTTAGTTTGGTAGCCCAACTATAGTTTAACGCGACACTGTGCCATCCTGAGAGGGCGATATTTCCTGTACGATCGCCAATTCCGCTGCTATAATTCAACGACGTACGACGGGGCGTTTCCGACTGGATTCGGAAGAAGGCGCATCCCACAGGACCAGAACTGGCCATTGGATCGAAATGATGGTGCCCTTTCGGCGTAAGAAATCGAACAAACAGTTTCCGGTGAAAGTTTGCACGTTCGATTCGGAGCTTGAATTTCACCTTGAGGTAAGTTTGTGTTTTTGTGGAAAAGTTGTGTGGCCCAATGTATAGGATATCTGTACATTGTAACTTTTTGCAGCATCGTGCAACAGGTAGATTTCTATTCGAGCTAATATGTCGAACGATCGGACTACGAGAAACGTGGTATTTCGGATTACAGTTTGAAGATTCGAAGGGCAATCTTTCCTGGCTGAAGATGGATAAGAAGGTCCTGGACCAAAGCGTACACATGACCAATGGTAGCTGCATGTTTATCTTCTTAGCTAAGTTTTTCCCAGAAAACGTAGCTGAAGAACTGGTACAGGAAGTAACGCAGCATCTGTTCTTCTTGCAAATCAAGCAAGCCATACTTTCGATGGACGTATACTGTCCTCCGGAAGCATCCGTGCTTCTAGCGTCCTATGCGGTTCAAGCGAAGGTAAGCTCCATAATGGTTGACTCTAGTCCATCCGAGCCGAAGTTGATTGAGACATATTCTTTCCGCAGTACGGCGATTACGACGAAGCTGTCTGTAAACCGGGAATGCTGATTAGCGAAAATCTTTTACCTCAACGCGTGATTGACCAGTATCAAATGACCCCACAGATGTGGGAAGAACGCATAAAAACTTGGTATGCCGATCATCGAGGTATGTCCAGGGATGAAGCAGAGATGGAGTATCTCAAAATAGCACAAGATCTGGACATGTTCGGTGTCAACTACTTTCCCATCACGGTAAGCGGTGCTAGCAAAGAGCGTAGTGATAAGCATGCTAATGAAGTACTCATTACCCCGTTTCGGTTTATAGAACAAGAAAAACACAGAAGTATGGCTCGGTGTAACGGCTTTAGGATTGAACATATATAACAAGGAAAATAAATTGCTCCCAGTGACAACGTTCCAGTGGAATGAAATACTACACATCAGCTTCGACGATCGAAAGTTTGTGGTAAAAACGAACGATAGCAAGAATCCGAAGCCTGTGATATTCTACTCGCAAAAGCTCCGTATCAATAAGCTGATACTGGATCTGTGCGTCGGAAACCACGATCTTTACATGAAGCGCCGCAAGCCCGATACGATGGAGATCCAACAGATGAAAGCCCAAGCGAAGGAAGAAAAACAACGGAGACAAGTCGAGCGGAATAAACTGACACGCGAGAAGCAACTGCGTGAGGCGGCGGAACGGGAGAAGGCTGCAATGGAGCAGAGATTAATGCAGCTTCAAGAAGAAATGCGTGCCGCTAATGAGGCTTTGGTATTCATTTGTCAAATTGTTAAACTCTCCGTTCGTGGTGTGAAACGCCTATTGACCGTTTCTTTTCTTTCTCTGTCTTCCCCATGGCCAGCGTCGCAGTGAGGAAGCCGCGGAACTGTTGGCCGAAAAGAATCGCCTCGCGGAGGAGGAGGCGATGCTACTGTCCCATAAAGCACAGGAAGTAGAACAGGAGATCAGTCGCATGCGCATGACGGCACGCAAAACGGAGGAGGAGAAAATGTACCTGGAACGAAAGACGCAAGAGGCGGAGCTGCTTACCGCGCGGATGATGGAAGAGTCGCGCAAACGTGCCTTGGAGGCCGACAAGCTCAAGAACGAGCTCATTCACGCACGGGTCGCAGAAAAGGAGGCGAAGGAGAAGCTGCTCAATTTTCTCAGCCGAACGTCGACCGAATCGATACTCATTACACCCTCTTCTTCTCCGGAATCTCCCATGCATGAAATGCATTCCTACGATCTCTTGGCGGACGGCGATATGGAACAACTTTCGTTGGAAATCGAAAAGGAACGGTAATAAGTGCAATGGCGCCCTGCAATCGTGCACGCCGATTATTCACGTTTCCTTCTGCTTGCAGGGTTGAGTACTTGGCCAAATCGAAGCAAGTGCAGAATCAGCTGAAGGAGCTGCGCTCGGAGATAGAACAGCTAAAGATCGGTGAGAATCAGTGCCCACTGGACGATATCAATGCCGAGCAGTTGCGGCTAGGTGAGACAAAATATTCCACCCTGAAAAAGGTTAAGTCCGGTTCAACAAAAGCACGAGTTCAACGTCTTTTCAAGAGTGAGCTCACCAAGCCAAAAAAAAACTTGATCTCTTCAAGAGTAATCTCACCAAGCAAAAAAAACGCCTTGTCATGATTTCTTGCATTTTTTTGCATTCTTCATTTCAAGTGCACGACGTCATCGCGTTTGTGCTAGCCAATAATAACAACAACAACAAACGAAAACGTTATCGACTTTAGTGTCTTATACACATTGCGTGTCGTTACTGATAAGCCAACAGGGATACATTCGTACTAATTGTATTCATCTCATTAATGCAGGTAGAGTCCGATCCAGTCAAAGTGACCGGCTCGGTCACTGGTCTGAAGGCGGGCGATCATGGATTCCATATTCATGAGTTTGGAGACAACACTAACGGTTGCATGTCCACGGGCGCACATTTCAATCCACATGGCAAAACACACGGTGCTCCCACTGCAAGGTGGATTAATATATGAGGTGTCGTATTAGGCAATGTTGATTCCGGCATTTTGAATTTGGTTTGACATTTTCCTAACCATTTTTCCTATTGTATTCGAGGTCAGTTGCATGGATAGGAAAACATCATTCGGACCGATCTTTTTATTTATTATTCTGTCTTATGGTTGTCAAAACGGGCTTATTACGAAACCTCATTATATATCGTCCTTTGTCCACTGTATATATAATCAATCTGTTTTATTGTTGTACGAACAAAACCATCTTTATACAATGCACCTCTCCTTTTCTTGGAGGAGGATATCACGAGCAACTAGCAACTGGAGAATACAGTGTTTTTTTTAGTTTATCATTTATGTATGCCATAACGTGCCCCATCGTTCGAACAAAATATAAACATCGTCTGACAGATAGTTGTCCGAGTGTCAGGCTCATTTTTTATTTTTCTATTTTCAAAACGTCAAAACGGGGTTTTTCGGCGCCTGGTCTCTGTACTGATTTGGGACCTGGTCTTTGACTTTGATTAGGATTCTTGGAACCTGCCGCCGAATCGCAAAATCACGTACGGTTCTTCTGTCTCCTGGCGCTGGGTACAATTAATAAATCTACAAAATGCCGCTGAAAGCCGTGTGCGTCCTTAACGGTGAGGTGAAAGGAACCATCTTCTTCGAGCAGAGTGTAAGTACTTTGTACGCAACAAGCTCTCGTTTGCACAAAACATAGTAACCCCGGCTGTGGAATGATAACGAATTCGCGTTCCTATTTTCCGCACGGGCGTGCAAGACTGCTTCCGGATATCGATTGCAATTTTATGTAACCTCAGTTTCGTAGTACAATGTGGCAGCACTGTTATTTGTAGTTTTCCGGCGTAAGTCAATGGTCTTATCAACGTCTTTTCAAGAGTGAGCTCACCAAGCCAAAAAAAAACTTGATCTCTTCAAGAGTAATCTCACCAAGCAAAAAAAAACCTTCGCGTTCGATCGCTTTTTGGTCGCTCACGCGGACACCAACTTGGGCGCAGTGTAGGCCGACTGGCCGTGCTCGAAACCAAGGTCTGATACAGAGGAGGTCGATGCATCCCATGTACTTTGACAGCTCATCGGGAGAGATTCGTTTTGGACCAAACTGTCAGATTTGTTTACGTTTTGCTCTGATGTAACGGTTGTTTTGATTTGCTCTACCATATCGCCACGGCACGATTTTGGACCAAATTGTCAAAATTACAAAACCAACAAACAGCAACAATGCGACAACCTGGTCCCTAAAGGGACCTTGCTCGAAACTGCTCGCATCGACGGCTGCTAGGAACAACAACAAGAACAGCTGTCAAATGATTTGTCATTTGGAGATTATAAACACAAGCAGATGTAAGGAAAGTCATAAGCCCGGCATGGTACCCATCTTGAAAACAAAGTTTGACGTCAATGGGTAACTTTTGTCTACGTCATGAGCACACACACATATGCACAATCATCAAGCAACTCGCATTTGGTAGGCAAAATATCGCGTCTAATAAGTACAGATTATCTTCTGCGTCCACTGCAAGGTGGATTAATATATGAGGTGTCGTATTAGGCAATGTTGATTCCGGCATTTTGAATTTGGTTTGACATTTTCCTAACCATTTTTCCTATTGTATTCGAGGTCAGTTGCATGGATAGGAAAACATCATTCGGACCGATCTTTTTATTTATTATTCTGTCTTATGGTTGTCAAAACGGGCTTATTACGAAACCTCATTATATATCGTCCTTTGTCCACTGTATATATAATCAATCTGTTTTATTGTTGTACGAACAAAACCATCTTTATACAATGCACCTCTCCTTTTCTTGGAGGAGGATATCACGAGCAACTAGCAACTGGAGAATAAACCCCCCCCCCCACCCCATGACAAAATTGATACATCACTGGAAACCAAGTTCTATTGCAACAAGCTCACACGGCAAATGTGTTGAAAATACTTACCATCCATTCAGCAGCAATTAAATATTGTCCTATGTGTTTATTACAATACCGGTTAGCTTTGATCAAACGTAAACAAACATTGAGATTAAATTTGACTGTCAAACTGCTCCAATTCGGTTTCTAGCGATGTATCAATTTTGGTATGGGGGAGATCTGTTTGGGTCGCTATCATTTTTTTAGTCTTCTTTTTTTAACGTCAAAACGGGGTTTTTCGGCGACCTGGTCTCTAGAGACCTCTAGAGTCTAGAGTCTAGAGACTCTAGGTGTCTAGAGACCAGGTCACCGAAAAACCCCGTTTTGACAAATTTGGTTTTATTTGATCTAATAATTTTTTTGGTGATGGGGTCGGTGTGCGCAAGATTCTGGCTCTCCCATTCTCTATATGCATCTCGCTCCCCCAATTGAGTTGTCCTATCCACCTTTCATATCGCTCCTTCGCGTTCGATCGCTTTTTGGTCGCTCACGCGGACACCAACTTGGGCGCAGTGTAGGCCGACTGGCCGTGCTCGAAACCAAGGTCTGATACAGAGGAGGTCGATGCATCCCATGTACTTTGACAGCTCATCGGGAGAGATTCGTTTTGGACCAAACTGTCAGATTTGTTTACGTTTTGCTCTGATGTAACGGTTGTTTTGATTTGCTCTACCATATCGCCACGGCACGATTTTGGACCAAATTGTCAAAATTACAAAACCAACAAACAGCAACAATGCGACAACCTGGTCCCTAAAGGGACCTTGAAGATAAACAATCAGAACAGTTTATTAGTTTAAGAAATGTCAACGTACGTAGTGGCTAGAACTTCTTATTAACTCGTATTATGGCTGAGCTAATATCACGCATGATTCGTAACAAAGGTTTTTTAACAGTTGCTACGTACTAGTAGAGCTAACAATTGTCTATTTTTGTCCGTAGCATCCTTCTAATTTCATTTCATTTTGATGATCCGGGATTATCAAAGGTTATCTTCATATTTTAACCAAGTAAAGCATCATCATCTGCTCAACATCAACATTATAATGCGTTTGATGTAAACACGATTAAGGAGCAAAGTGTTTATCAGCTCGTTTAATGTAGTTAGGGATTTTTTAGTTTATCGTTAAACTAAATATAATGGTTATTGGGATCGCCATATATTAACTGTGTGTTAGCCAATTAAATGATTATCAAATGCTGACGCGCCGTTCTATAAATTACAGGGAACCGGAAGAATCGATAGTATAGACCAGCGGCGGGTATTGCTACCCCGTACCCATCGACATTTCTCAGGAATGACATCCATTGTAAGGTGCCTTGTAAAAATATAAAACATTTTTTATAAAACAAAACAATGCTCTGCGTGAGGAATTTGGGTAAGAAATGTCGATAGGACAAACATGCCTTATTCTAAAACGCTTAATGGACTGCCAATTGCCTACGGAGTAGGAAGCATGGGAACAAGATTTTACATACACGACAATAAATGAAACTTTTAGGAAATTCCTTTTCATCGTTCAATTCTAATGTATAATTGTTTTTTCGTCCTGTATAACCATACCATGTTTGTATGGTCAATCCGAACTGATTTTTTTTTATTTTGGCGTGTGTGTAACTTTGTGAGCTACCATTGTATATACCATTTGCTATATTTTTACATATTACATATTTTATATACCATATTTACCCCCATATTCTGAACGGTGTTCTCTTTAAAAACCCGATCATATAGCTGTTAAATTTTATCTTATCGAGAATATAGATGCAATGCGCATTACTTTTAGAGGAAATTTGTTGAAAATGAGAGGATGCACTGTGTATTATATTTTGAATGAGATTTCAAAGTTCATCACTCTAGAAAGTATTTCATAATAGTTTTTTATATGTTATGTATTCCTTGGCCACCACCTTGTAGTAGTAATATTTCATTTTCCTCTTTTACATTGTGTAGCGTGTGTAATAAAGTTTATTAATTCACCATCGTATTTCTCTTTTCATGGTTATATGTATTCCACTTGTTGTTTCCGGCATTTATTTGTTCAAACATGTGTATGTGTGATGTTTCATCCGTTCATTTGGGTTTTATACCTATAAGCTTCAACACGAGTGAAAATTGCGTTTAAAAACGTACACTATCGTTACAAATGGTTTTGGTTTCTCCTAGACTCAAATACTCTACATTCGCAAGTTAGGTTCAGTTCGGTTAATTTATGGATTTGGTGTGACACAATTTGCTTCAGAGTGTATGTGTGATTTACTATTTATGTTTTGATTAGTGGTTTAGCATCCTTCTAATTTCATTTCATTTTGATGATCCGGGATTATCAAAGGTTATCTTCATATTTTAACCAAGTAAAGCATCATCATCTGCTCAACATCAACATTATAATGCGTTTGATGTAAACACGATTAAGGAGCAAAGTGTTTATCAGCTCGTTTAATGTAGTTAGGGATTTTTTAGTTTATCGTTAAACTAAATATAATGGTTATTGGGATCGCCATATATTAACTGTGTGTTAGCCAATTAAATGATTATCAAATGCTGACGCGCCGTTCTATAAATTACAGGGAACCGGAAGAATCGATAGTATAGACCAGCGGCGGGTATTGCTACCCCGTACCCATCGACATTTCTCAGGAATGACATCCATTGTAAGGTGCCTTGTAAAAATATAAAACATTTTTTATAAAACAAAACAATGCTCTGCGTGAGGAATTTGGGTAAGAAATGTCGATAGGACAAACATGCCTTATTCTAAAACGCTTAATGGACTGCCAATTGCCTACGGAGTAGGAAGCATGGGAACAAGATTTTACATACACGACAATAAATGAAACTTTTAGGAAATTCCTTTTCATCGTTCAATTCTAATGTATAATTGTTTTTTCGTCCTGTATAACCATACCATGTTTACGGTCCAACATGTCCAAGGAGGCATAATTTAATTTCCGTTTGTATGAGATTTACGATACCTATTTACGATAGTTTTTTTTTAGTATTTCAGAGTATTTCATGGTTGTAAAATTGGACTACAGTTTGCTATTTTAAATTTGCACGATATCATTAAGTAAGCTTCTAACATCTATGACCATAATATAGCTTTCATTAGGCGTTGCAAATCAGCATACGGTGTTCTCTTTAAAAACCCGATCATATAGCTGTTAAATTTTATCTTATCGAGAATATAGATGCAATGCGCATTACTTTTGCATGAAATGCATTCCTACGATCTCTTGGCGGACGGCGATATGGAACAACTTTCGTTGGAAATCGAAAAGGAACGGTAATAAGTGCAATGGCGCCCTGCAATCGTGCACGCCGATTATTCACGTTTCCTTCTGCTTGCAGGGTTGAGTACTTGGCCAAATCGAAGCAAGTGCAGAATCAGCTGAAGGAGCTGCGCTCGGAGATAGAACAGCTAAAGATCGGTGAGAATCAGTGCCCACTGGACGATATCAATGCCGAGCAGTTGCGGCTAGGTGAGACAAAATATTCCACCCTGAAAAAGGTTAAGTCCGGTTCAACAAAAGCACGAGTAGCATTTTTTGAGGAACTGTAAGTCGACTGTTTAATCATCATTGTATTATCTCAGTTTTCGTCTAGTTTTGAGTTGTTTGTGTACGCTTTTTTGCTATTTTTGACGTTCCGTTTCTGGATTAGTTTATGAAACATACTGCTTTCTTCGATGTATACTTCCGCATAGTATTTTTCCCTATTGTTTTTTTTTTTCATTCAAAGATATTCTGATAATTTGCATCACATCGTTGAAAAAAAACGCCTTGTCATGATTTCTTGCATTTTTTTGCATTCTTCATTTCAAGTGCACGACGTCATCGCGTTTGTGCTAGCCAATAATAACAACAACAACAAACGAAAACGTTATCGACTTTAGTGTCTTATACACATTGCGTGTCGTTACTGATAAGCCAACAGGGATACATTCGTACTAATTGTATTCATCTCATTAATGCAGGTAGAGTCCGATCCAGTCAAAGTGACCGGCTCGGTCACTGGTCTGAAGGCGGGCGATCATGGATTCCATATTCATGAGTTTGGAGACAACACTAACGGTTGCATGTCCACGGGCGCACATTTCAATCCACATGGCAAAACACACGGTGCTCCAGATGCCGACGAGCGCCACGCTGGGGACATGGGAAACATTGTCGCCGATGCTAGCGGTGAAGCCAAGGTGGACCTTACCGTCAGCCAGATTGCTCTGAGCGGCGCATTGAACGTGGTTGGCCGCTCGCTGGTAGTTCACGCCGATCCGGATGATTTGGGTCTGGGAGGACACGAGCTGAGCAAAACCACTGGCAATGCCGGTGCCCGCTTGGCCTGTGGCGTGATTGGGCTGTGCAAGATCTAAGCCCGCCCCCCACTGTCATCCTGTCCGGTGGCACATCTCGGACAAGCGACCGTAATACATTCTCAACAAAATAAATATTATCCAAATTGTTTGTCATCTGCGCGCCGTTTGGATGTAAAACTGTTATTAATATCGTAAACTAAAGGGACTGGTCTATATGTACACTGCGACACGGGAAACATCACAATAAATGTACGAAAAACCTGAATACTCCACAGCGTACGCCTGAATGATCACCCGAAAGTGTATGAAACGTTACTTCTCGAGGGATTATGTTGTTTTCTTTCCAGGGAACGTCGGTGGCCATTACCGGTGCGGTAGAAGGTTTGCGGCCGGGCAAGCACGGATTGCACATACACGAGTTTGGAGATTTTTCGCGTGGCTGCCTTTCGACCGGCCCACACTTCAATCCCGACGGCAACGATCACGGCGGCCCGGAAGACCGGAACTGCCATGTGGGAGATCTGGGAAATATTTTGGCGTACAGCACCGGTCTAGCGAAGGTACAGATGGCGGACCACAAAATAACGCTCGTCGGCGAACGGAGCATCATCGGGAGGACGCTCTCGATAACGGAGTACGAGGATGATCTGGGCCTGGGGAAGCACGACTATAGCAAAACAACTGGCAACTCGGGCAATTGCGTTACGTGCGCAATAATAGGTGTCGCAAGGGAAGAATACTTTGCCGAACGTTTGCATCTGACTTCGGACATATAAACACTCTAAGGACACAGGCAACACATTTCTTCGAGAGTTTTGTAACATTTTTACACAATGTAACTGCAATACAACGTTCTGCAATTTTTCCAGTGAAGTATCCAGTTATGAATATCACATTGCGTAGAATGTTTTGCGATTGTATCATCATCTGAAACTACATTGAACGCGTTGATGATTGCAATTTTCTTGTAGTAAATTAATCTGTGCTCCCAGCTGATTTATTCCAGTAATTGAAAGAACAATTCCATCCCCCCAAAAGGTGAACTCATGGGAGATTTGAATTCTAAAGGTGATGCCGTATCGTGTGATGACTCTGTGAAATTGCTAGTTAAAGTGTTTGGTGATGCTACTGTTGAATACACCCCAGGGTCGAACGCGTTTTTAATCTTATTATTCTGGCTACCGTTACTATCCCCAGCCACCGGCATCATGGACTCGACACCGCTGGCATTTTCTCTCACATTACGATTTTTCATACTTCGCTGTATAAAATTAAGCATATTTTGTACTTTGGAACGATCCGGACTCTTCGGCACTGCTGGTCGGCGCGATGCCGCCAAACTTTTCTGTGCTTTGTGCTGTGACAAAGTGTTGAGCGTACAAACCAATTCCAATGGCTGTATCCGCTTGCTCTTCACTAACGCTCTCGCTTGCTTTAGCTTAATGCTGCTGCTCGTGCCAATAGGGAGCGAAAAATTGTTTTGCTTCTTTTTCTTATGCTTGCCTCCTTTGGATCGGTGGCCTTTCGCTTTGGCTGGCGGCGAAAATACTTTCTTTATCCTTAGCTTCGTTGGCGTTATATGCTCTACGACCAGTTCATCACCCTCCGGCACCATCGGCTTTTTGAACACATCATCGTCATTCGGATGCGAGGGTTTCTGGAATACTTTTAAACATTTTTCGAGCTTGCGGCCACTGGTTTGTGAGTTTGGGGTTATGCTGCTATTCGTAGGCATTGTGTATTCCCCTTCTGTGGATGCCGGAGGACTCGTTTGAGGAGCCGCTAGTGGTATGTCGGAAGAGGGAAATAAATCTTTTAACATATCATCGATAAATCCGGTATCGAAGCTTTTGGCAAAACTGTCGCAGTCCAACGGTTGCATCGTTGAGCCACGCACCACCATCGAGCCCGGTTGTTCTTGTTGTGCTTTATCGTATGATAAAAAGTCCAAGCTGAAATCAACTGACTCGATGTGATCGATTGCTGTGTCAAATCCAGAAGTGCATTCTTTGTGAAAACTGTCGTTGTATTCCGCACCGAACGCAAGATCCAATGGTTTTAAGTCCGACTGCTGCTGATACCGGTACACGATATTTTCTTCAAAGTTTTTGAACTTGTAATTTCGAAATGGGTACATGCAGTCCGGTCCTTCACATTTGTATATAGCTACGCTTAAGTTGAGAAACACATAGCGAACCATGTGCTGTTGGTTCCGTAGCACACAGCGAGGGCATGGTACTGTTTCTTCCTGAAGTGATAAAGAAAGTACATTGATATGCATTATGTTGGTCACAAGCGTAAAGCGGTTATTTGGCCTCAAACCTACCTTCGCGGGATCTTCATTGATGTATATTTTCCGCACCGGTGCTTTACTGTTGCAGTGCTGTCCCCTTTGGATTTGTTGCACTAGCTGCTCAACTAGATTGTCTGTATTTCCAGTCATAACGCGAATGAACCGCTTGTTTCCTGGTTTTATGAATCGGGCCGTTCAGAAATGCCTTTGATTATTTAGGCCATCGACGATGATTCCAAACGACAAGTTACAAGGTTTTACCAATAGTTTCAAACTTACGTTCGCGTTGCGTTCGC
>KZ068967.1:85150-96731 GCA_002091845.1 Anopheles cracens
AACGTCGTACGACGTAACGTCGTACGAGCTGTGCCACCACCCTAAGCAATTTCCATCCATTTTATCAGAAAATGCACACTATCACAGCTTACATCTTCCTCCTTTTGGCATGATTTCAATGTAAGGTTGTGCCAGAGGATACAGCGAACGCGAAGATTTGAAACTGGCCAAGTCGCTTACTCTTATGAACTCTTTCTTCGTACTTCTCACGCACTGCACCGCTGATGGCTCATCTGCTGGCTCAGCCGGTGATTCCTCTACGTCCGGGGTGCGCAGTCCAGCACCCCCTTCAGCGGTAGAAATTACGTGCACTGATAAAGTACTTCTTGACGGACCGCCCAGTATGATACGATCCTGATGGAATATGTAAAACAAGAAAAAGTGGTATCAATCACACTGAGTCGCAACCAGGGTGGATCTATTTACAAACCGATGCTCACCTTATAATAATCCAGAACTTGCTGCTTGGTTAGCGTTCGGAGCTTTTCTGCCTCGACTTGCGCGCGATTGAAATGATACTGTCTTAAGGAAATTTCGTGCAAGTATATATTATATTGTGTGATAAGTCGCTTCGGTTTCTCCAGTAGCAGTGCCACTAGGGCCTCCTTGTGGCGATTGAATTCGCTGTCCGCCATGTTTTCTAGATAATCCTGCATCGGGAAAAAATATTGTTTAGCAACGTTCTGAAAAAACAACGGTCAATAACACAAATCTTACCAACATATTGTTGAGGAAATTTTCGATACGCTCTTCTACGTATGATGGATGGCGAGGCGATTGGACGATAATTCGTAGACCGCAGATACCGTTCGCTTTGCGAGAGCCACAGAACACCAGATAACCAAGCTGCTCTTTAGTGCGCAGTTGCGTGTAACATCCTTCGCTAAGAAGCTGCGACAGAATGTCGACGTATGTTGAATGAGGCTCCTGTTCGCCGCATTGCAAGTACAGCTCCGTACAAGAACTCTTGTGGAACTCATTCGTTGCCTCGAACATAAAACTCTCGCCTGGTGGATCAGAAATTCATAATTAGATGATTGTTTCGCAAATTGCGTATTTTTTTAAACCAAAATCGGTGCCCTCTGTTCGCCCACATTTTTAATCGATATTCTTGAATTTTATTTCACTTGCAACAACTTCTTGCGATACAAAGCGAGCAGAAAGTTGGACAGTTTACTTTATTATTGATTTCTGAAGGCTGTGGTGACTGTATTTCATACTCCACGTGATGTGTACTGCTTGTCAATTTGATTTTGAAAGTTCGAATCTCGCGAATCGCACGATTCAATAGACTTCAACTTATACCGGAAAAGTATATAGTAATAGATAAATATATAATCTTTGTCTTACTATTCAGCAAATATAAAAAACACAATCGTTTATTTCTGTTTAATTGAAGTTCTTTTCAATTCGTGCAAAAACAGAACAAAATGGCATTTTACTCAAATGGTAAGACTCAGTAACCACTAAGCCCAATACAATACGCTTAGAAAATGGGCAACACTTTTTTAGAAATTCATGCTTAAATAATCAAATTCATGAACTTAAGGAATATGATTCCTTATTGAAAAAATCGAATTTGATGATTCCCAGGAAATAATTTTTGACTATCAACTAAAAAATTGAGAAAAAATGAGAATGAAAATGAGAACCCACACGTATGATTTAATATCTACGCTTTTAATGGCACGTATCATACAATTGTATGGGTATCCAATTGAACGGCAGTACCTTCGACACGGTGTCTGGAAAGGCAATTAAGTGTTAAGCTTAGTACTTGTTTGCTATGCTTACCGTTTCCGAGTTTATATTCGCGCTTTTGTAACAGCTGTCTGGCCAACAGTGGTACTAGTTTCGCATCGGTCGATTTCATTTTTTCCTCTACCATTTTTGTCAATTGCAATGCTTTATCTTTGTTGACGTTCCCGTAGATGAAACATTCGACGTGCATTCGAGAAAGGAGTTGTTCGATAAACATTTGCAAGCGTTCCATAGTGAGCACTGAGAAAATAAATAAAATCATTAAAACATGCAACGATTTCCTAGGTTCATGTATAATGCCTACACTGCGTGGCATCCAGCAGCTCTTGTCTTGTCCATGCCTGCTCTGTTAGGAGCAGTGCAAGATAGTACACGGCATGTTGATAGGGTTGTTCTGTTTGATAGTTTTTCAAGCTTCGTACATACTGTTCCTTAAGAATTTCAAACCGACGACGATCAATTTTGAAACTAAACATACAATCCAACACCTTCTCTAGCAAGATAATCTGTTTGTGGCTGTAACCACCAATCGATAACTGAAAAGCAAAACAGTAAAGAATGATAGATCCTTGTTTTTGCGGAATACTTCCATGAATCGACAAGTTATTTACGCTTATGCCAGAAGTTGTGTTGCTGACAACGAAACCCAAGCCAGCCAAGTCTGCCTCGAACAAGAACTCGTTCAGATGATCCTTCAGCAGTTGCACATAGAGGCGGGTTAGATTACAGTTCAATGGATCGGAGTATACGATCGGACTGTTGAAATCGAAACTCATCATTGCTTTTGGTTTAAGAAACTCTACGTCTTGCTTAAACCATGTGCGGATGGTTGAGGTATCGTGGACAACGGTAGGGAAGTTTTCCACACCACTGTCGATGGGCAGCAATTCAAAATCAGTGGGAATGAATGGATTCGGTTCGGGTAATTGTAGATTGTCGTTCAAATCCGGCGTTGACCAATACTGTGAAGTGAAAAATGGCAATACTATAGCTGTAAACAAGTGGGGGGAAAATTTTGTTTTTTTTTAATTACATACCTCCAAAACCGACGAATCGATTTTGTGGACACCGTACTTTGTTCCGTACCACCGTTCTTCCGCATTTGCCAACGATTCACACTTTTGGCTCACGACGATCAGTCTTGCTTGGTCGGGAGTTAGTTTGCTTATGAGGGTTTCCACCAGATCCGGTCGCCATTCGGTAATCAAACAGTGCGCCACGAGAACGTCCTCTAAAGGTAACAGATGCATTGAGCTGACCACGTTCGTCACAAGCGTGGTCGGGTTTTCTTTGTCTTTGAAGCGAAATAACATTTCACACAGATTGCAGTACTCTTCGAAAATCCATTTCTGTGGTCCTTTTACACGCAGCATATTGATGTACTGGAAAATGAGCTTCACTGTATCATCGATATGTTCGAATCCGTCCTCTGTTAAATCTACCATTACATCGAAGCTTCCAAATCCTCTGCCTAAACTGCAGTACCCACCGATTAGTTTATTGCACCAGCCACGTGCTTTTAACTCCGACAGTATGCTTCCTTTTCCTTCGTGCCCAACCAGGTGACTAACGTAATGTTCCGGTCCCGACTTGTAGTACTGTTCCAAATCTTCCATTTGAAAGGATACAGTGAGAGATCGTGTATCTTTAACGGGTATTATGTAAGCCTTGGTATTTAGTTGATCTTCGCCATATGGCATGTCGGGCCATACGGGGGCAGTCACGTGCTTGTTTTCAATTTGCGAGAACATTTTAATAACCATTGACTCCAGCTCGTCTAAGCTTTCCTTCCCGCACACAGCAAGACTCATGATGTTCGATGAGTACCACGTATTGTGAAACTTCATAAGCTCATTACGCACGTTGATGTTCTTCTTGCGTGGAGTCTCGGACAGTGTTTCCTTGTTACCGGTGCCGAATCGATTGTACGAATGAGCCGCTTTGCTTAGCGATTTGTTTACCTGCTTCACGCGCCAGACATCCTGAGACAAATTTTTCTCGTGTTCCGAATTCACAGCATTAATCTCTCGTTCGGTCACTTCCTCGTTAAAAAGCGGTGAAATAAAAAACTGTGAGAACCGGTCCAGTGCATCTTCGAGTTTATCCGGTATCACGTCGAAGTAGTATTTCGTCATATCGGAACACGTTGCAGCGTTCGAGCTACCACCATTCACCTTCAGGAACGACGTGTATTCGTCCTCCTTGGGGTATTTTTCTGTGCCGAGAAATAACATATGCTCGCAGAGATGCGCCAAGCCAGGTATCTCCAGCGGGTCGCTGAGATGCCCGACGGCAACGGACAGTGCCGCCGCCGAGTGGTCTGTTGTAGGATCAGATATAAGGATCACTTTCATTCCGTTCGAGAGTTTTAAGCCACGATAGTCTCGATTATCCTGGATGGATTTCGTAATAGCGTTAATACGCTCGAACGGCATATTCGCGGTAGTTTGGGCAATAGGTATCGAAGCGTTTGATAACTGAGCTTTGCTTGAGAGCACAGAAGCCATTCTGAAATTAGCTATAGTGACTAATCGATTGTCGTGTATCGCCCGTCGTGTTGTTGGAATGGTAATGCAATGCACAGCTTGATGGCTGTAAAACAGAAGAATAACTTTCAGCAACTACCACGTACATTCTGAGGTGGTTTACCTGAGGTTTAACTGAGTGGTGCACAACCGAGTAACATTGCGCAAGATTTGCCCGTGTAAAAGATATGTGGAACGTGAAATTGCTGTAGTTAACATTAACACCCTGATTAGCGAAAGTCGTATGCTACCAAAACATTAGCGAAAAGTTTTAATTTTAATTTGTCAACACAAGCTTCAAACCTCACTGAGCTGTCATTGAACTGTGATACTTGAGTAGGCCAGTTTCCATCTGTCATACTTCCGAGGTGTTATTCTTGCAGTTAAATTCGTCAAAAAAATTAGCAAAATAGAAGAGCTGGTTGACGCTGGTAGTGTTTGATAGTTAATCAATAATTGCTGGATCTTAAGTCCTAATTCTATGCAAATTGTAGAAACGAAAATAATATTATGATGTATGAGAATTTGTACATAGCATGCTGGTCATGCGTCGTGACATCCGTTATACGATTAGTTATACGCTCCACAGCACCAACATGACAGCGAAAAACGTAAACAAAGTGGTACTGTTTTGTGTGATAGTTATTCCAGGTTTCTGGAAATTTGTGTATCAAAAGTCGAGTAAATTGCGTGAAAATGGGAAAAGGAAAAGCTGAAGTCGGTACGCCAAAGTATTTGGCAAATAAAATGAAAGCGAAGGGGCTACAAAAGCTTCGCTGGTACTGCCAAATGTGTGAGAAGCAATGTCGTGATGAAAACGGGTTCAAATGCCATACTATGAGCGAGTCGCATCAACGCCAGATTCTACTTTTTGCGGATAATGCTGGCAGATTTATCGACGGGTTTTCATCGGAGTTTCTAACAGGATACTTGCAGATATTACGTCGGCAGTTCGGCACGAAGCGCGTTGCAGCGAATAAGGTGTACCAGGATTACATTGCGGATCGCCATCACCTTCACATGAATGCTACAAAATGGCATTCGCTGTCGGATTTTGTAAAATATCTTGGTCGCAACGGGCATTGCGTAGTGGACGAAACTGAGAAAGGGTGGTTTATCACCTACATTGATCGTGATCCGGAGACGCTGGCTATGCAGGAAAAAATGGCCAAGAAACAAAAGATGGACAAGGATGATGCGGAAAGATTGGCGGAATTCATTGAAGAGCAAGTTCGCCGCGGTAAAACTGAGGAAGAACCGTGCAGCTCAGGATATTCGGAGTTAAAGCGAGAAAACGAGGAAGAAACCATAAAGATTGACCTTAAACTTTCCAACACTAAACCTCAGTCGGCTGCACCAACGGTTATTACCAAAAGGCCATTTGATTTAGAGGACTCTAGGAAAGAGAAAAAGATGAAATCATCGTTTGGCGGCGGAGAAACAAAAAAACTATCTGCACTGGACGAGCTAATGAAAGAGGAAGAGCAGAAAAAGGAAAAGCACAACCGCAAGGACTACTGGCTTGCGGAGGGAATAGTAGTGAAACTGATAACACGATCCTTGGGAGAGAAATATTACAAAGAGAAAGGTGTTGTGGTAGAGGTGATCGAGAAATATCGCGCCAAAATTAAGCTACTTGAAACGGGAGAAAAATTGAAAGTGGATCAGGCTCACTTGGAAACTGTAATCCCTGCTGTAGGCAAACAGATTTTGGTGCTGAACGGTGGATATCGCGGTTGTATCGCCTCGTTGAAAGCTATCAACACGGAACGATACAGTGTGACAATGGAGATAGCGTCCGGCCCATTGAAGGGTAGACTAGTGAGCAACGTTGCATATGAAGACATTAGTAAACTTTTCGTTTAACATTTGACGGAATGTTGGTCGAATTCCGTGAGACCTTCAATGTGTATCGAATATGCAAAAAACTGAGAGAAAAACATGTAAAAATATAAGTAAATAATAAATGTATCTTTGGATAACTATGAAATGTTGATTCAAGCGTTTGTAAACAAATAATATGGTATTTGGGTCGAGATAGTCGAGATTAGATTTCGTGAATGGGTTTGCTGTATCAGGTATGTTATTATTACTGATTCTTTTAGGTTTGTAAATATTTATCATTCTTTTAGATATGTTAATAGTTTTGATTCTTTTACCGTTGAGGGCATGACATTTTCCACATTTTTGTTTCAAGGATTTTCGTAAAACGCAGATGTCAAGAAGTGAATTCTACATAAAAAATGTAAACATAAGGATTCACCGCCAAAATAAACGTCAAAGCTTTGATGTCAAATCGCAACGAATAAAAATAATAAACACATACTTGTTAGAACATGGATCATTCGGCAACGCAAGGAATTTTACGAAGATCCAATCGAATATCTTTATCATTAAGTCTTAAAAAACGGAAAACAAGTGTACGTTCAGCGCTTAACGATGAACAATCGAGTGTGGTGCCATCATGTAGTCAATCCTCTTCTGATGCGCTTACTGCGGTACAACAAAAGTCATCGGTGTCGGAAGAACACACGAATCTGCCGAGCTCAGAAGCAAACGTGACGCATACAACGGAAAAGAATTGTTCTACCACTGATCGCAAAGAGCTTCGATCGCCGGAAGCTGTAATTGTGCTAAGTGATGACGAAAACGATTCCCATACTCCATCGAAAAAATCCATCCGGGAGTACTTCACGCCATCAAAACACCAGAATATTAGTCCTTGCTCGTCGCGGGTTTGGACGAAGGATGGAAAACATAATAAAGGTGGTAAAACATCAACATTTTTTAAAAATAAAATTAACTGCAACTCGTAACCGTCCTTTGTTTTTGTTGTTTCAGAAAAATCATCAACAAAAAAGCCATCTACGATTTGCTCGCAAACGAAACTCAAAAAGGATATGGGCAAAGCACGTCGGAAAATTTGTCCCACCACTAACATCAAGATGCTTACGAAAAAGTATTTCGATGATTCGCAGAAACACATAACGAACTTTTTCAAGAAGGATGAAGATCCGGAACGTATCGGATACTGTCGTGTGCTGAAGAAGTCTGTGATGCCAGCAATTATCACCGGCGATATGGACGTAGAGAGTATGCTCAGCGTTACTGTCTGCGAAGGCACGGAACGCTTAAGTTTTTCTCAAAATCAATCACAACAGTTAGCTGATGCGGGGTCTGCACAAAGTCCGTCTACTATCATGGAGCGTATTGAACGTGTACAAAGTAATTGCTACGATCCCGTACGGGAAGACTGGAACATGGAACGTGTGGCAGTTCCGATTGTAGTGCCGATGATAGATAGTAATAATGAAAACAGCCACGACGCTATTCTGCAAGAACAGTGCAACAAGACTGAAACCAAGATAAGACTAAGCACAACGGCTTTACAAACAAGAGAAAGTTCGGGTGACGTTTTTAAAACTCCAAAACATGCGACAGGCGTACGAACCGTATCCACTTCTAAAGCTTCACGTGCGACAGGGACAAAAAGTTCGCGCGGTGGAAAAAGCGGGAAGAAAATTGTATGCCCACCGTACAAAATCATCGCAGGGACTAATTTTGCCGTTGATGCGTTCCGATACGGTGATATCGAGGGCGTAACGCACTACTTTCTTACGCACTTTCATGCGGATCATTATATTGGATTGAAGAAAACATTCGCGAAACCGCTTATAATGTCTGGAATAACAGCGAGGCTTGTTAAGACGTTCATCAATGTGTCAGAGGAATATTACCATCTGATAGAACTGCATGAGAGCATTATGATAGATAACGTTGAAATTATCGCCCTGGATGCTAATCAGTAAGTAGCAAATGCTTTTCATCCAACTTATATCTAACTTTGCTCCTTTTGCGACCATCATACAGCTGTCCAGGTGGAGTAATGTTTCTGTTCCGTTTGCCGGATGGAACGAACACTCTACATACGGGAGATTTTCGTGCCTCTCCTGAAATGGAAGAATATCCCGAGTTTTGGAATTTCCCGATTGACTGCATCTACCTGGATACAACGTACCTTTCGTCGAAGTATGCCTTTAAGTCGCAATGGGAAAGTGTTGCGGACGCAAGGGAGACAGTCGTGACATATCTGAAGAAAAATATCGGCATGAAGGTGCTCATAGTGTGCGGTAGCTATCTCATCGGGAAGGAGAAGGTTTGGCTAGAGCTAGCTATGTCCACTGGAATGAAGGTGTGGACAGAACCAAACCGATGGAAAGCACTGAAAGCAATTGCAGATCCGCAACAACTGTCCTTGCTGGTTGCTGACCCGCTTGAGGCGAATATTCACGTGCTAGCAATGAATAAGCTATCGTACGATGTAAGTATCGACATGACCGAGACAGATCGAATGGTACCTAATAGCCGCGTCCTTAATTTTGTTACCGTCTTTTAGGAACTGTACGAATATTTGAACCAGTTTTCTGACCGGTACGACAGCATTATTGCTATCCGTCCTAGTGGATGGGAGAAAAATAGTAAACCACAGTATCGAGGAAGGATCAACATAGTCGGCGTTGAATATTCGGAACACTCGAGCTTTGATGAACTGAAGCGATTTGTTCAGTATCTTAGACCGCGCGAAGTGATCAGTACTGTGCCTTACGGAAACTCTAATCAGAACCGAACGCCTACGGTCCCTGTGTCGTGGTACCAAGGAGAAATTCGCCCTCAACGGAAAGCATTACAACTGTCCATAACAAACTTTATCACGCCAGCTAAAGGAAACATTACTCCTGTGCTTAATGAATCGTCCAATACCTTAACTTGCATGTTATCACAGCGGATAGGGCCGAAAGACGTGAAAGGCGATACAGTCCCAATCGAAACCGCCACGTACGAGGTCATAGATTTGGACACTAGTGATGAGGAAAATGCTCAGAAAGGAAAAAAATCAGAAAATGGAGAAATAAGCTACGACAGTGATTGGTTACCATGACATGATGAAACTCTTGGTCACGCTCCGCTTTTCCGTACCTTACAGGTTGAACAAAACTTTGTCATAATCATAACACAGGAAATAGAATTCATCTGTCAATGAAATTAAGTGAAGTTACATAGACAACATGGCTGTGTTGCATGCTCTGCATGTTATGATGGACAAATTCGTTAATGTTTTAAATATTGACTTAGTTTTAGTTCCACTGCTGCATCTTTGCAGTGAGTAACAATAACGTCATCCAAAAATTCGTACAACAGATCTCGGTCCGGTGTGGAGACAAGATTCCTTTGGCCGACGATATGTTGTCTAATTTATAAGGCACAATTCACAGTCAGGGCGCTCATTGCATACACATTCGCTTGCCCTAGATTTATTTACTTTATTATGAGACTCAAAGAGGCATAAGTAAGAGAAATTGAAGTTTACGAAATTGGCGAAAGAATGATTCAATATGACCTGCGTCGTTATAAACAAGTTTAGTTTTGCTTCTAAAGTAATTAGAAGTAAGCGTTTCTGTTGAAATAAACAAATCATCCTCGTTATAATGAACAAATGAGCATTTGCATTTGAACCTTTCGACTCGAATACGGTGCAATTACTAATACGAAAAAAGTTGACGAAACAAATATGTGCATCAAAATTCAGGATTATCTGGCATAAGCTCCCTGTTTGAGGGTCGGTTGTAAGATAATTTGGTTAAAAAACTTTATATACATTCACTGTGTTTTTTTCTATGGTTTTGGTGTGAAAAGTCTTACTAAAATGATAGAATGGTAGTTATTCATATAGTGGTATGGTAGCCATCATATGGAAATAATCCTATGTAAACGCCATTGCATTTATTTCTAACACATTGCACATTGCTATGTAAAGTATTTTTTAAAATTTCAATTGAACTTTTTTTTTTAAATTGCTGCATTAAGTTTGGGCCCTTCATACAACGTCTACTATGCGTAATAGTGTTAGTACATAATTTATGCGTTGATATAGCGTATTCATTAGAATGCGTGCATTTTTAATCCATGTCACATCAATCTTCTATCAGTACGTACAGTTCGCTATTCTTTTCGATGGCGTGCTAAGTATGCAAAGATGGAAAAGGTAAATGGCCAGCTTTTTTCTGCTCTCACTCTGCACGCTTTAGTAACGAACCGAGTTGCTTACACTGTTGGTTCATTGTTCCTTCCAATGCAACGGGCGTCATCATCACGGTTCATGCTCGTTATTATGAATCCTCATTATGATTATCGCAAAGCCCTCGCGGGCGGCGAGTGTGCAGCGTGGACAGCGTGTCTTGGGTGTGTGTATTCTAGCACCGTGGATGAGAATCCAATGTCTTCGTCTTGAAGTGCAAAACAACTTATTTTCCTACTACTTTCTTCGCCGGTGACCGGCATGATGTTGGTGTTGGTAGTCTTCGGCACACTCACACATACACATACCAACAAACTTTAGTTAGCTCCCTTAGTTTGGCCTGTTGGAAAGGATCGTCTGTGGGGTAAGGTAGAAACACGTCTTTTGAACGTGCACAAACACATATTTGTCTCAGAACCAGGGAGTCATGGAGCACTCCCCGCTCCAGATATGCTTGAAAGTGCAAATTTTTTGCTCCTCTATATTGGATATTTACGCTCTTCGCTTTCACGGTGGTTGTTTTCCGTCTGGTGCGTTGGGAGAGCGTCAATTTTGTCCGCATCTGCCCGTCCATCATGATGATCGTCAGTCTCAACATTATGCCGGACTCGATTGTTGATGGAACGGGTATTCTTTTCTTGATGTCTGAATTCCTGTCGTACCGCATCAAATTATGTGCGAGCGATGGAAAGTGCCAGGGATGGGGAAAGCAAATTTTCTTGCTATCCTGGCTATCTTCGTCCTTCGTTGCTTTTTGTTTTGTCGTAGCTTGAAGTACAGTATGGTATACCCTATCGCGTACTCATTTTCTTCATCAGCAGCTTCAACGGTCGCGCTTTTTCTTCCGTTTTGTTGTAAGTTTTTTGTGCCGTTTTACCACCTAACCGAACCTTTGTACAACGTATACTACATAAGACTTTAAAATTTGATTATGTTTTTCATAGATCGAAGTAGAATGTTGCTGTTAGTGGTACATGTCTGACGTCGAATGGCTTACTACGACTGATTTATAACACCATAGTCGGATGGTCACTCTGTGCTAAGACTGAGACGGTCTAGATGCTTTTTTTTTATAGAATAAACAATTGTAAATTAACGGATTTTGTAAGCGACGTTTCGTTTTCCTTGGGATGTTTGGAATGTAGCTTTACTTTCAATCTATACAATCAACTTGTTTTAGAACAATAAATATAACACATTAAAACAAATGTACCAAACC
>KZ068967.1:104628-118282 GCA_002091845.1 Anopheles cracens
ACTGATTCAAAGTCGCAAAATCGGATTCGATTGGAAGCTACTCGGCATGGACTGCGTTGTAAAAAATCGCCTTCGCCGTGCTGTTGTAATGGATTCCGCTGTCTCGCTGTGCTTGATATCCCAACTCCGGGATTCGGGATTTTTAATTTTGCCATCTAAAGAGATGGATAGTGAGGGCAGGAGCAAAATCTAATAAAACAGAAAAAGTGACTCTTTCAGAGCGCGATTTGCCTGATGGCGGACCGACTGCTGGAAAGGCAAAGTTCGTGCTCCCAATCAACCCCTGGACTGGCGAGCGTTTTCGAACCACTCCATTGCCTAGGTCACGGGGCGTGATACGCGGAAAGGGCAGATTGGAAAGCGTGTGCCGACAGGTAGGCAGGTGGGGAACGGGGTCGTGAGGAATAGCGAATTCTCGGGAAATGGAACGGGAAAGGATCACACTATCGCTCAAACCCACCATATCGCTCCTTCCGGCCAGTCAATTCCGGCACGTGCGTTATACTGACATCCACTGTCGGGAGAAAATTGTATCTTCTACCGATGCGTCCTAGTGAAGAACTTATTCGTTCTATGAAAAATAATCCCTTCTACTTAAGAAGCTGCTGATTAAATGCCGTAACATATTGGAAATGGATTTGGTCGTCATGGATTCTCTTTTTGTTGATAAATAGGTCAAAACGGATTTGCTTACAAGCATTTGGACCATGATAACGCTCTAGTGCAATGTTAACCATTATTATACTTCGGGTTTTTTAATATGCTAACGCAAGAATATCTTATCGGTCATATGCTGTGATACTAGGGCATCTAGCACCAATAATAAAATAACTGAATAGAAGAAGCGAAGAGCACTTTGAGCTAAGGCGAACGTGCGGTATAAGTTTTGAAATTTCGTTATGTACTGTGAACACGGCGGCATTTACAAACGATTGAGGTAATGGGGGGAGAAATGAACATCGGTACATTTGCTATGTGTATTGCACTTTTCTGATTGGTGAAATGATGGAAGCGGATAAATCGAGACGTTTTCATCTCCCCGTTCAATTTCAGTACGAAATAGATTCTGCGATGTACTTTTTATTCGGTACAAAAGTTTGCTTTTGGCTGGGGAATGCATTCTGAGCCATCCCATTGGATTGATTTAGGTATGGAAGATATGAAGGAGCTATTGGACTGGACGATACTGCTGTCACAATAAGTTACCCACGAATGGATGACGTACCACATATTCTTCGTTCCTAGTATCACCTAGTGGTACTTATTAAATATGACTTAGTTGAGCAGCTGTAAGAAGCTTTTTTGTTTAGTTCCATGTGGCAAGGAACCGCATGCTGGAAAAGAGATCTCTCATCAGAACAACCTATGGGGGAAAAGTTCAGCTATAATTTAACCCCACAAGCTGTGGATATGATCTTCCACAATACGGTTACAAATTTCATGAACTGTTTGAGAGCTTACAATGGCTTACAAAAGTAGAGTGTGCACGATCACGACAATAGAAAACGTAGTTCATGTGTTATGTGGAACATAAATTGTTCCTGGAATTAATACATGAACAAAGTATAGAACAGTAGGAACATACAAAAGTTCCGATTACGATTCAAAATCTTATTTCGAGTTGATTTCGATTCCGAATCAAGCTTTGGAATCAGTTCCAATCTCGAGTCTAGCTAAGAAACCTATTCCGATTCCGAACGCAATTTCGAAACCGATTCCGAACGCAGCTGCTGAGTCGATTCTAAACCTAGCTCCGGAACTGATCACGAACCTACGCTTTGGAATCGATTCCAGAAAAAGATGATTTCCGATGCCAAAACGTCATTTTATTCACCACTGCATATGACGGACGATAATAAGGTTTCAGCTTTTAAGTGTTTTCCTCTAAATCTAGGTCCTTTAAAAATTCACCCCATGAGAGTTAAACTTTAGGGTATATTTAAGTAATTTTGAGTAATATGTGTGCAATTCCTTTATCACCCAGAGCAAGTGATTTATGTGTTTCTGTTCTCTGAAAAAAAAAACGAATCAATCGGTAGACATTTGGATTTACGTATAATGTAAGCTTAGTAAAGAATTGGAATAAATTTAAATTTCCCAGAAAGTAAATGGCTGAGGTTGCGCTAGAATGGAAAAGTTTGTGTGCGGACTTTTGTTTTGTCAAAAACGTTCGAATCGATTTGGTCGGTGCATAGGTTAAAAAAACACGCGCAGGTGGTAGCACGGAGGCTGGGAACAATTGCAGACTTTGGTGCGGATTTTGCGACGACCGACCATCGTGTTTTTTTTGTGTGTGTGTGTGTTTTTTGTTTCCTTATTTTTCACCATTCAGCGCAGCGAGGATGAGTGATTGCGGCATTGGTTTTGACCTCCGTCTTTGCGGCGCGATGCCCGGCATTTTCCACCCGGACGGATTTTCCGACTCGAGGGATCTGGCCCGCGAACTTGCGGGACAGTTTATAATGAAGAGCGAAAGAATATTAAAAAGTAGAAATATAAGTACATACTCTCTCAAACTTCAACCGTGCACCGAGAATTCGCTGCTTCGCATTCGATTGCTGACATTGCTAGCACCGATGGGATGGAATGGGTGAGACTGGCTCGGGACAGTTTCGGCTTCTGGCGCAGTCAGTAACATGACGTGTACTGGAAGCGAACTGAAATTTACGAATTGTGTGGCTTAATGTTGAATAAAATATTACATTTTCAACTTTTTCAGTCATCTGAGCTATTCGTCGACTTGCCTTGCTTCTACACTCAGCCAACCAATGTCACCCTGCTCGTGGCATTGTTCAATACCGCGACTCAGCGTTGAAGACGGAGAAGTACACGAATGTGTTTAAGTGAAGAGTCTGTGCTGTGGACGGGCAAAGATTTAATTCTATGCGGGTGACGGTCGCCTTTTGTTTTGATGTATCTGCTGTAGAGGCGAATGCGTGGTTAAAATGCAGATTTACTTTATATTTGATTGTTTTTTTTCTTCTATTTACGGTTGCCAAGACGATATCCTGTAGATCTAGTGCGATTATGTTTGGGAAAAGCGATACTGCATGGGGATTAGAGACATCCTCAAGAGGGTCTGAATGATCACTTTATGTCGCTGTCACCAACAACTGCCATCAATAAAATAAACCGTTTTGGTAGGTTTGAGGTTATAGAATATGGTTCTGCTCATACAATTGGCCATGGAATTTGTGTTTATTAAAATGCATGATAGTTAATTCACTGGAAGCAATCAGAACTAATGATAAAGTACGTCTCTCAATACTCGGTATTTGTAAAAGCGTTACGTATAAAAATCTAACAGATAAACGGATACATAGAACGTCCAAGTACACTGAAAACGTTGCGTTTAACAGCCTGAAGAAGTTATTGCAATAAAAAAGATGCAAAAAGAACGATCTGTGGTTCGCTACGTTTACTTGATCCAAACAAGCTCAAAATTTGGTGCATACGTTTCCAAACGTCGTTCCCGTAGGCGGCGGAACTATTGGATCGATTAATGAACGATTTTAACGTCAGACCAGTTGAGGGAGTTTGCCGGGCGGAACAAAAAGAACTTGAAAAATACTTCCGGGGCTGTGAAATATTGATTGACAGGTTTCTACGTCCGTTCGTACACGGCTATGCTTAATTTTTCCACCGGCAGCTACGGGAGCTGAGAAAAGGAGTGGCACCTGCCAGGCGTAAAGGTTATCCGGGCTACTAAAACGCGAAGCCGGGTATACCGGCGAATGGATGAACGAATACTGCTGATGAGGCCTCCGTTGACAGGAAGGAAGTTGTCGTGTCTTCTGTGCTGATGTTAATTTCTCCTCCACCCCTGGCCGCTCGGTATGTTCCATTTCGAGCGCCAACGTATCCATACCACAGTGTGCAGTTTTATGGGCTAGGTGCGAAGACGATGGACTCGGTGGATTCGTCCTAGAAAATGATAAAGTTTCCGTAGATAATGAGTACGAAAGCATTGTGGAAACAACTACATCCGTAAGTCGTATCTAGGTTATCGTGTCCGTCATTTGACGGCGATTTAATCGTTATATCGATTGTTTCGTTGAGTATTGTGATGCTTCGTAGTGAATGAATCGTCGATTGTTGCGAATAAACCACAGAGAATGAGCTGCGTTTGATGTCATTAGTTTTGTTAGTTTATATAGGTTGTTTTTACTGGAATGGCAGAACATATATGATTATTTTTAATTGCATTTAAGTACGCCTAAATGGGGAATATTGCTGAATTGTTATGTCCCAATGGCTATCTTGGTTAATTTTCGGTTATCATGTTTGTCGTTATTTGTCGTTTTTTGTTTTCATCGAGTTGCGTTTGGTGTATTATTGCTTGCAAAAGCGAGTGAAAATAATTAAACGGTTCTAATAGCCATGGCGGGTCAATCAAGAAAATTTTATCACCCTGTGCGTTAGCTATTGTAGATTGATAATTTGTTAGAAAATTGTAAATTTTTGTTAGAAAATTGAAAATTGTAGATTGATAATTTGTTAGAAAATTATAGTAGTTCAAATCCTGTATTAAGCAATTTCATATCATATTTTCGAACATATAAGTTACCGCTGCGAACACTGTCCGGCGTGTCACAGTTGAGGGGTGAACTGTGTTATTCGTTTTTTCAAGAAGATCTATTGGATTACGCGTATTTTTATATCCACGCTACAATGTCCATGTCATTGATGATAACTATTGATTCAACATGACTTATTGAAGTTGATGTTATTAGTTATTTAAAGTTATTATTTAATGTAAAATTTGCTAAAAGTTCCTGTAGCTTTAACCCAGGTATTTCTTACTCTACTTTGCACTGGTATGCAGATGTTAAGAAACTTCATGACAGTGTGTTGCTACAAAAAAAAACACACTTGCACACTTGCAAAGCCAGCAAGCACACCAACAGGACAATTTCTAGGTAACTCTAGGAAGAAGCTCTTTAATTAAAAAAACGCCTTATCACCATCGTCACATCGTTGCCCGGGATATTTTGAGGTTAATAGAATTGGCACAGAGGGAGAAAATCGGACACCTTGTAAAGGCTATAGGCGGAAAGAAGCAAAATAAAATGAAAAAAGACGGTGCCATGCAGAACCATATCATATGATCGTCAGTATAGCGTGAATTTTTTGGCCTGGTTATTTCCGCTTCTTTACCTTGCACTTGCTCTGACCTGCATGTTGAAGATGTTAGCACCATCCTGGATAGCAACTGCACGGAAACCTTTTAAACAGGTAGCCCCGTAGCGAAACGGCAACATGTGTACTTAAGATATTTTATTATAGATAAGACGGAGCTCTCTCCTAACACGAGCCGTTTATAATCTGCTTTCGTCCTGCGGCCGACACTGATACAGATTTTAGTGTATTAGTGCGGATGTAGATGTTTTGTTTGACACAGCAAACACAGGAATACAGGAATTATTATCATAAAGTTATATTTTTTGTAAGCACTTTTTCCAAGAAGGCTCGGAACCTACAATATCGGATTTTCACTATTTCTAATTTGGATCGACATACTCATAACATAAAAGTAAATCAGTCAAAATATACTATTCTGCTAAATATAAATAACTTACGGAAATTTTGGCATTATCATCATTACGCAAGTATTGTTCTATTACATATGGCGATTCTTTGACTCAAAAAATGAAGATGCCCTATCAGTTTTCTTTCTTGTTGTGCAATAAGAGAAACATTTCATCTAGACATGGCAGACGTGAACGTGACAGCATTTTATTGACACTAACCCACGTCTCTCTAGGGGCGATACCGGATGAAACGCGGCTCTAAAAGATCCTAGCTGATGCTCGAATTCTAAATAGATAGCAGAAACGTGGTCTTTGCGACAACGAACAACAATGGGCGCGCGTGGGTATTAGACGATAAGATTCTGCGGCGTCGTGCGAAATGAAAATTACGGTCGCCATTACGGGCAGTGAAATGCGACAAAAGGCTGCTTGGATGGAAATAAATGCGTGTGCTTCAGTACACGTGTGTGTAGCGCTCGCGGGAGAAACAGTTCGTCAGTCCCCTCATTTCCGAACGTTTACTCCCCATGTTGGTAGTTGGTGGAGAATCTAGTGCTTTGATCGAAATGGTCGAAATGAGCATCCAGTTGGCGGTGGCTGTGCAGAACGAGCTTCTTCCGATGCCTACTGCACATGGGAGTCCCACTAGATAGGGGTAGAAAGGTATGACCGGGGGAAACAAACAATTGAGGACAAAAATGGAGGACCATGAAATTTGCGCACATTTTATATTCGCTATTGCCATTCTGGTACGACGCGAGCCCCGATATTGTGATACTGACGAATGTGAGGGCCAAACCCCTCGGCTTTGATGATTGGATGACGGTTGTGGGATGGCAGAAGCCACAGTAGGGGGCGACTGGGGACGGCATGAGAGTGTGGGTGAAATATCACACAGAATGCTGGTGGGTGGGATCGTTTTTATGTACCTTCTGCTGAGCAGGCATGCCAGAGAGCTCCGAAGCACGTACGTATTCCGGCGGTACGTGCATGTGTACGTAAAAGGATCGAGATTCAGGATAGCTACGGTAAAGAAAGCATAGGAGGGGGAATTTGAGAGTCTGAAGATAAAGGAGAAAGAAATAAAAGAGTGTTGCGATAGCGGGAAAGTGAGCAAAAAAATGTCCTCCAAGCAGTTGACACAGAGAGTAAGCGGGAACGGTGTATCGCACATGCTTCGGAGGATACACCCGCGAGGAGTCGTTTGCGGGCGAGAAAACTTTATGTGTGAGCTGGTTATGGTTTGTAGGAGCTTTTTGCGTTTTTTCGCTTTGGTCTTACGCTGGCGGAGCCCATTCCTTCTTGTGTTGTATTTGCGCAGTTTTTGGTGCGTCTCCTTTTATATGTTACGACCGTTTGCAACTTGGGGGGAAGAATATAGCAATGTGACACTTGACGGTGAAGCAAGGGTAAACTAAATGCGTGTAACGTTGGGAAAGAAACACTGAACGGAGTATACACTGCTTCGGTAGCGCAGCGCGAACTGGTGCGAGTGAGAGAAGCAGATAGTATTATTTCATACATGCCGATTCGCGGTTCCTCTATGTGAGGTAGCACGAAAAAAGGAAATAATACTTTTTCCAATCCAATGCGCGAATGTCACCAGCCTGCGTGTCATGCGAGCATACTGCAAAAAGGGAGTGTTCCATCATTTGTTCACTTCGACTGATGGTGATGGCCGGCATTTTGTATTTGGGGATGGCATTTTTTGCCATTTGAACGTACTCGTCCATGGTTGGTTTAAAATTTGCTATAAACACAGATTGAATAAAATTGCTCTATATTATTTTAAATTTGTAAAAGAATATGCGCCCTATAAGTGTTATTATCTTATCTTATCTTAATGATTTTTGTTGGGATCCGCAAACTTAGCAAATAAGAAGTAGTAGTCGCTCTTATATGCGAATAGTTTGTTACTATCCAACTGACACGTTATATTAAAGCTGTAGTAAAGCTTATACTAAAGTATGAGATAAAGATTCATCATTTTGTAGAAGAAATTTGGAAATGTATACGAAAAATGTGATTTAAAAAAAAAAAACAAACATAAGAGAAACATTTTTACGACCATCATCTGTGTAAATGGCAAAACATTCGATTCTTCGATGATGTCTACATTTCGTCTGCCGATTTCCATTGGATGTAGGTGGCGATGGAGACACCTGGTACGTATCTAAAATTTAACAACTTAGAAAAGGTATTACATTTTATTGACTTTTCACTTTCCATTTTGAGTTGTTGACAATCTCACCGAAGCATCCTTTCGTTCACAGTGAAGCACAGCACATTAAGTAGCTCGAGGCGTGGATGTTCGAACTGTTTTCGCCGAAAGTACACGTTTGCGATAATAAACTTCACGTAATCATACGCCTGGCAGCAACGAAAAAAAAACACTCAAGAACCGAAATCATTGATACGCGATTGTAACGCACCAGAAATATAGCTTCATACCACTGGGCAATGTGCTTCTGGTCGGAGCATAGCTTGCGTACCGACGTTATGTTTTGCCTTTCATCCTAATCAATCACCACCGGCAGCAGTAAGACGAGACGTGAGTTGGTAGAGTCTGTTATCTAACTCTAATTATCCTCACTTAGATGCTTTACTGTAATGTCTCAACTTTTCCGAATGGTGTGGGCTTTATCATCGTATTTTTTGTTGTAGTAATAAAAAGAGCACGTAAACCCGCGAGAGATACTATCATGTTTGATGCTTTCTTTCGGGTTTCGGTAGAGCTCAATTATCTTTGTCAAAGGCGAAGATGCTTGGTAGAAGGATGGAAAAATAACGTGAGAGATTCGGAATTGTCAGCTGCGTTGCATTTTAAGCTATTGTAGTGTTCACATTTCTTCCGATTGAAGCTGGTCTGTGATAGTTATATATGAACAACTATTTTTTATTAACTTATCAATCGTTTTACACAAATCATTTAAGTATTTATGAGAAGTTTTGGCGACAACGCAAACTCATGTTTTCAATTAATGTAATGTAGTTTTTGATTTTAACTAATGAGTCAATAAAACAGTAAATATTTAGAGTTATTTATTTAGTTAGAGTAGAGCAATGAGTTATTTCTTAATATTATACTCAATACAAATCTAGTCTTATTACACAATGAACAAGCATTTATAATATAAAGTACTGAATAAAATAATTCTTCTCTAATTCAACATTAATGCTATACTGCAACTCATTGCAGTCCCAATAAGCATACCGTCCTATCAACATCTATAAATGAGCCGCTGGCCTGAAGTAACGATACGGTCAACGGTGAAAAGAAATAACGAAATATCGGCAACTTTCCGAACCATTGGCATCCGCCACAGATTCCTTGCATTTCTGCTCTGCTGCCGACGATTTCAGCTTCAATCGTATTTGAAGCCCTTTCGCGTGGATTCGTGCTACTTTATTTCGAAGTAGTATTTGGTGTATTGGTTTCTCCAGTCCATGTCCATCGGCACAACGCGCCGAGACATTCGTGCAGATACTCAGCTCGATAGATGCTGGTGGATCATCAACACTACCACACCGATAAGACGCCGAAGGCCACATGTTGGCAGCGTATGCGCACACTCGTATACACAACATCAAGCTCGCGTTTCTGACATTTCGCGAATATATATGCTTTGATGGGTGATGGGTGAGAAAAATATACGCATATCCAAGTAACCCATGCAAGACTGAGCGAGTGAACGCGGCGAGTGGGATAGAATATACCACATTTCACCAAGGGATCCTGAGTGCGAAGAGGATTTGAGTGAGTGAAGCGCAGCAAGCTGAAGTGAGAGCGTGCAATATAGGGTGAAAGGGAGCCCGAAAAGCTCAACTCTTCTCAGACTCCGCGCTCAACCCTAGACGAACAACGAAAATTGGCAGAGCACATGGCTCTCCACGGTACATACCCGTGTCTTGTAGCTCAACTCGTATAGTATTTTGGTGTTATATAATCGACTCGTCGCGTTCCTCTGGGCGTCCTCCGTAGCGTCCTTTTTGTCCTTGATTCATTAGTGAACGCGGATCCTTTCGTATCATTTTTATGGGAGCCCACCATCGGCAAGTTGACGGGCTGAGTGGAGAACTTTTCTTTGCGATTGTTTGCCCGACCTGGGAGCTGGGAAAGGAAACCCGTTTCCCTGTGGCCCATTCGACGTGCAGAGAAAGCAACATACTGCTCCATCCACAGGATATGCTTATTGCCGGAGCTTTTCATTTCTATAAGGTCTGGCGGTCTATCTAGCTCGTCAAGTCCATCATAACCGGGGAACTTCCAGAATGATAGGACAGTAGAGTTGTATGGCGTCTTGAATCCTGCATTCCGTCAAAGTTTTCCTGGACTATGATGAAGACACATCCTTCGGTGGTGTGTATATTTTTGAAATATAATGTTTTATGTATAGTATTTAAACCCGCTTAACGTATGTTTGTATGTGCGAGGCACACAGTAAAACCACGCCTTTTTCGGATTGGTGAATCCACAGAAAACAAGGACTGAAAACTTGGATTGAGCATTTTTATTTGCCTTACTCTTTCCGCAGCATTTCGCTGAGAAGATATAGCAAGAAAATATGCACATTGTGGAATAAAAATGGGATTTGTTGAATTCCGTGTTGTGTGTACATTTATTTATGTTTTTTTCTTCTGTTCCATCTGTGTTGTACCGTGTTGTATGTCGCAGAAGCCGCAAGACGTGCTACTTCACAAATGCGGAACTAGACGTGGGACCCACGAACTATGCTCGTCAAAGTGTATGCGATGAATCTTTCCAGCCTTAGATGGATGATGGAATGAGAGTGAAGTACACGTTAGATGTTTTAAGACAAACGAAAATGCGCTAATCAATAAAGCTCATTAGCATCATTTTTGATTATATGGTAGAAAAAGTGCATAATAAGTCTTTCTTAGTCTTGTGTGCATGTGTGATCAAACATACCATTATTGTTTATTCATTTGTTGTGTACATTTTCTGTAAATAAATTAAAATGTAGATTAAAGTAGAGACACGAGGAATATACATTATCTCAGGAACATACTGAATTTAATATCGTTGTTATGTTAAAACGACTATGACACCTAAATTAGTTATAATAATTATACATACATGTAATAGTTGACAAGCTATTTTGAGATACATTTACAGTGTGCTTATATTTAGATCCTAATTGGGGTTCATGTTTTAGTCCATTAACGTAAGCAAGGATGCTGTTTGATTGTATCAAACTATAGATCATTTGCATGATAATTGTTTTTATGCAAAGTATCGCTACCTTGAAGAAAATTCAATTTTTGCTATTTTGTTTTGGCTGTAGGGGCAACTCTCCCGTCACAGCGTATTTCGCGGTTTATTTCTACTTGCAGTCGTTTTTTTCCTGCCTCCTCTGTGGGCTTCAAAATGTTACACATCCCAGCGTTATTTAATGATGGTGGTTTGATGGGTTTTCGCTTGTTACCCCCTTGGAAGCTCCCGGCATGGAGCTGATGTTCTGGCACACGAAACTAATTTATGGCCGTTATCAGTGTGTAATTGATATTTTAGAGCAAAATTAATAATTAACGCCTTCTTTGGCTTCAGTGGCCAGCATAGCTAGGATTTCCTGGCAACGGTTTATAATGAAGTCGTACCAAACAGAGTTACCGCTCACCGCTGCGAGATTCGTGGTAATATCGCAAGTTAATTGACTTATTCAAACACGTCAACACCGTCGTTAAGATTTCGGGCCAAACACCTGGCACATGGCACTTTGCTGATGAAGTCTTAGAACGTTGGATAGGAAGTCGTGTCTTGACTAGTTTTATTTATCAGCAGTTAAATGACGTAATCTTGTCGAGTTACCTAAGAGATATGTAATCGATAGAGAGGTGGAAATACATGATTGGAATAGTCTTTAAAATAATATTGAAATGCGACAAGCTAAAGTTGATCTATTTTGAAAGGAAAATGGATCATACAAATGAAGGGGCTATAAAAAAATATGATTAACAACATGTTCGGTTTAGTTATCCACATTTCTTTAAAACAGTACTTAGGAAAATGTTTAACAATTGCAGGTATATGTGATTACACAGATTTATCAACAACTAATTCGTAACGACGTGTACATGCGTAGACTTGGGCCGTCGTATGGTTAGTTGCATGGTCTTACACACTGCAGGTTGTGGGTTCAAATCTTAACGGACCGTTTACCCGTTTCACTTCTGGACGGGAACTACCTAGCTAAGAGTATACTCCAGTTGGTCTCATACTCTGGCAGTACTTAATGCAATTGAATGAATGCCTTGAACAGAAAAATATTTTTTTTATCAGTATGACGGCCTTTGTGGCCGTATTGTCAACAGAAAAAAATATATAAAGAGGAAAACTGGTACATCTAATTTAATCATATACAAAACATAGGCCGTATGTTTTATGTAACGTTTTTGACAAAAAATCACGAGATTTATGTCAATATAACTGCAACATAAAATGACATAGACAGAGTTATTATCTTTTCCATTTGCTCCTGTCAGATAATCTGGACTGCAATAGGAATCCGGTCAATTATAGTACAGAAGTTACACGACCTGCATGCGGGGTAATTTAAAATACCGTTACAAAAGCCCAATCGGTAGCCGACCATAATCAAGCGATCGATTTTTGAGAGCAAAGAAAGTAACTGATATGATCACACGAGAGGCATTTGGACAAACTCTGAGTGATACGGTCACGTCCAGCGATGTCGATTCCTACCGGTATTTGTAGTGTGGCGGAAGACAACCGCTGCAACACGACCCTGTAGATTGACTTCAGGGAAAAGTCGATGGAAAGTGTACCGGCGAGCGGAAGCAGCTTCAATAATGTTTTTATGTGTGCTCGCTTGATTTATGTGACTCCTCTTGTGCCAGCACGCAGCCCGGCACCGTACTGAAGCACATCGATTTCGATCGATTCGACACGAGATAATTTCCTGCGTGCCTCCGCGATGGAGCTGACGACTGACGGTCCGTATCAGTACGCGATCCGATTATCTCACGGGTGCAGCAAAGTAATCACGGCCATAATTCAACACGTACGTCTTTGATCTCGATCTTAGCGGCACCGTACGCTCAATTACGTTTGCATCGCTTGGTGTAGACGCGCGGCGAGCTCCATCCTCATCGTCATCATCCATCGTCGTGACGTGGAGCGACTGCACTTTTGTTCTCGCGAGAACACGTCAACCGGAAGAACCGCGAATCGAAAGCAATAAAATTGTTTCCGACGTGCTATGATATGCTCGGCGTCTTTTCACGAGACGTAAAACGTTCACAGTCGCCGCTGCGTTACGGCCACACGTATACTGTCATTCGTCGGACAGGATTAGTGCTAGAGCAAATGTTGGTTCTTTGGTTAGCTTCGACGCGTTCGTTGTGTTTGCGCCATGTGCCACGTTGCTGCTCGTGCACGTTGCACTGAGCTTCACTATGATAAATGTACTGGACAAATTTTACAAGAGGTGTAGTGCCTTTGAACTCTTTTGAATGCCAAATCTTCGGGAAAAAATTTACGGAAAACTGTGGTGTACTCTGTTTACAGGTACTTTTTATTTTAAAACCGGTTTAAAAAACGGTTTATATATATTAACATTTGTAGACTTTACAATTTATCGCACTATGCGCGGTATATAGAGCGATGCTTTCCGAGCATACTCTTTAGATGGTTCATCATTTCAGCTCTACGCCCTTTCTTTTCCAGCATGTTTGATGGAGCTTGTCACGTATTGTATTTATCATGTTGCCTCCATAATACCGATAGATTGAAAGATAGACTATCCGCATAGCAGACAAAAACTATGTTGAGTATTCTTTTTCAATAACGGGTTTTCGGGACGTGTATGAGCGTTATGTTCACATCCGGAAAATATGGTTTGGAACTTGGTCTATGGTTTTGGAAACTTGAAATGCACTATGGGTAAACTTTATTGAGTGCTACGAAGCATGCTCTATGGGTAAACTTTATAAGCTGTCGCAAACTCAACGTATTACACATTATTTGTGTGCAACTAATGTGCGTACGTCCATGCGACAAGAAAAAAAGAGAAATTAGAATTTTGATGATTGTGATGATGTTTTTGTCTTTAGCAACGGATTTTTTATTCTGTGTACGGTAG
>KZ068967.1:118292-136742 GCA_002091845.1 Anopheles cracens
AAATACGAGTTATACGGTATGTGCATGTTTTATATTTTATTGTATTCCCTAACAAATTCCATTGCAACATGTTATAAATCAACGCAGGAATTTACAATGTACCATGTTTTAAATCATACCTGGAGTTCTCATTTTGGTAAAGGTTGTAATGAAGGCAGCATATCTATATCAGCAATGAAAGCACAATTCTCTAGCATCAAACGAACGCAATCTCAATGTGGTGCCGTGCATGAAAGCCCCTTTTAAAAAATGGCAAAACTGCAGTACATCGAATTGGGAACGGGAGTGTTTATTGCGTGACTTACCCAAGCATGAAAGCCCCTTTTAAAAAATGGCAAAACTGCAGTACATCGAATTGGGAACGGGAGTGTTTATTGCGTGACTTACCCACCGCTCATTTTCAGCCTGACATTTTCCCACCCACCCGGCAGCGGTTGGTGTGTAAATATCGGTTGACAAATCGCATTTCGCGATAGAGTAGCAGCAGCATGCGGAAAACGATGTGACGATGAGATGTAATCCCGATAGTCAGCGGGACAGGGCGCCGTCTGCGTCGTCGATGGATGAAAGCGTTTTTATGGTCGTGCGAATTTCTGTACCCCTACGGTGCACCGGGGATGGAATGAAGATTGGCATAATTTGGCAAATCATTCAATCTTCCACTTCAGGAGCATGGTAGTTATTCGAGGGTCGTTGAATTGCTGCTTGTTGTGTGGTGTGGGTGACACGGCATAGGTATCCCAAGAGATTGATCAATATCTGTCAGTCAATTAGGGAGGGGAAGTTTGGAAGTGAAATCGTGAAAGTGTGGCGAGTGGGACACATTAAATATGTTGTTGATGTTTAGAGATGGGGAGTAAGCTGAATGAGTGTGTAAAACATATGTTCAGAGAAATTTGATCAGCTTTATTCCAGGTTGCTACGCAAACGGCTACCTAAATGTGCCATTGATAGATGTCGCCCCAATTTTAAAGTGCAAAGAAAATGAGATGAGTTATTTATATTATATTAATTTTATTTACACACGTATTTAAATAATGGTGGTGCAATGGAAGTCACACTTCACTGTACGAAATATTTCCTTATGTTTTTTTAAACATAAGACATTTCCAAAGCGAAAGAGCAGGATAAGCCAGCATTTCCAAGCAAGTTAGTTTTACAAATTCAATTTTACAAACACAACTTTACAAGTTGAAGTAAGTTGATGAGTTTAGGTTTAGTGAGAAGAAAGAATTGTTAGTGTATGTTGTATACGATTTGTTAAGTCTGTTGCACTGAAACCTGGATGTGAGAGTAATGGTATCAAACGAATATCTTTCTTCGTGCGTATCTTCGAAATATACAATTGAGCTGAAATGTGTGTTAAGCATCGTTGCACAATCCATCGATTTTTTTTATTGTTCATAATTCATAAATACGCCTGAAATATAAAGGAAGCTATCTCACGAAATAATTATTCATGTAACAACTAGATCCCGTGGTGGTTTATAGTGTTTCGGCACTCAATACAGCATTACGTCTGGATTATCCTAGTCGGGAACAGCAATTTTGTAGCGTAGGAAAACATTTAGCCATGTAAATCGTTTAATAATGTAGTGAAACAATCGTTTCGAAATTTTATATTAATGAATGTTCACATGTTTGAGTGAGGTGAAAATTCAAATTATGCCATAGTTGATTCTTTGTTTATCACGCGACTGTTTTTTAAGCATGAAATTTGTTTATTTTTCAACCTGTTTTCATACAAACGAACGTGATCCATTTTTTAAATGATTTATTTTCTTCTGTGAATACTTACTTACATACTTACCGTTCTATATTTTACGAGACTTGTTAAAAACCAACAAAATCAAAAGGTCTTACATGAAACCAGCATAATGATAAACTGAAAACGAACGTGAAATTCAGTTCCAATTCTCTAATATGTTGACAAACAGCTACCATAATACCGAATATCGAGCACCAAAAGAAGGTGAAATCTTCTAAACGATTATTCAAATTCTGTGAAAACACTTGAATATGTCGCATTTCCCCCCATTTGCGGCTTTCATGTATTCTCGTTAGTTTAATTGAGGTTACCGGGAGAGAAAACGAAGAAGAGGTGGAATCACACATCAAAAGTCACACATATAAACATCACAATTGCCAATAACGTTTCTTTAGTTTAATTTTTATAAAAACATTAATGTTAGTTCAAGACTGTTTTGAACTACCTGAAATATATTTCGAGTTATCTCAAAATGTTAAAGCCATTATAAAATACTCAATAAAAATGTATTATTTTCAAAGAACTAGAACAGTAATCAATAAACAGTTCAATGTACAAGAGACGAAACAGTCTGATATTTGTTTGATAAATTGACTCATATTCATATAATCTAAAACCTAAACTATAAAAATAAAATGTTTAAACGCATGAACGTGAGATTCCTGTAATTTAAAACGTACGAAAAACTGTTTTGCACTTGCGAAGGTTTGGTGAAAAATGATTAAGGCATTCCAGATCCGAATGGGACGCTTGCCATGCAGAATTAAGTGAGAGATATACGATTGGTTGAGGAGCTACGCTTACCTACAGGGATGTTGCGTTTTATCGAAAGGGTACCAGTACACACAGTGGCCGAATGTTTGGCCGGACTGTCGGTTACTATTATAATGATTTATATGCTTCAATCCATAACCGGTGCACGAAGTCGTTATTACGTTCAGCAAGGGTTGGCAGCTGCGGCGGTGGTTACACACCGGAAGGTCTTACACACGGAAAGACGTGGGGTAAGAAAGTCTTTTCTCTCTGCTGACTGCTATGAGCATAGATGGAAGGGTTCTTAAAGAATTTCATCGAAGCATGTCGTTTAACCTGGCTGAGGCTAAAACTACGAGATGCTTTATGTGCTGATATTTCATAATCTAGTTTAGGTCAATTTGTATCCTTACTTGTACGGAAGATCCCGGGAAGGGACGAGAGCAAGGGCAGGAAAGTAGGTTAGAGTGGTGCACGAATTTTTGGTTCGAGTTGGTTCAGACGGCTCGTTCATTTTCTTCGAATGTGGTTTGCGGGCTACGTTCATCATGACCGGGAGGATGGACCGGATGTTGAAATGAAAACAGATATCCCGGGCAATGCGGTATCCTCAACTGGACTTCAGCTTCTCGCAAGAAAATGTGCTAATCCAGGACATTTCTTCTGTTTGAGCAATTATTCAGAACTTCGTATGGAATTCAAATCAAAAATATTTGTTTTTCTCTGTGCGCTCGCAGTAAACTAGGAACCGTCCAATTTATATCTATTGCGGGTATGGAGGGGATGGGTAGACCTGTTGTCAATTTATTGTGGTTTTTTGTGTTTATGGGTTTCTTATTTTTGAATTTGGATCCTGAACTATTGTTAGTCGTATGCTTCATTACAACTTTTAGAAATATGGAAATATGGTGAGTTAACAGATACAATCTTTTCTTGTACCGAATATTTCATCATGAAATAATATCAGAACAGAATGTTAATGTAATACCTTTGCATAATCGTGTATCGGAAGATGGAAGGATAGCTTGAAGTAATAATAAGAGCTAAATCATTCGAAAGCCGATGAATGTTTTACAATAATATTTCGTTATATTTAAAATATCGAACGCTTGGAATGATAAGAAGTTTAAACATATAATAGTTCTCCCAAAACGAAGCATCACAAAACCAATTACATACAACAACCATTAACATTATTCTTGCTACGGTTGTACGCTTGTACGCGACAAGAAGGTGTGAGTAATAAATTTTCTTGCGTCAAGTCACGCACGGCGCGATTCTCCAACACGTGATGCTTCTGTAGGGGAGTAAGAGTGTAAACAAGAATGTGCCACCTTTATTGTTAGAAGCATTTATTAAAACAAAAAAAAAAACAGAACATCAGTGTGAGGTAAGGTTTGCGGTATTAATCTTATTAACGTGTGGAAATGCACGTGCTAGCTGGTGAACGGTGGATTGGTCGCGGTTCATTTTGTATTGTGTAGGTAACCGAGCGATGCTCTTGCTGTCCCGACCGCTAGGAAAAAGCGGAGTTCGTATACTTGATGCGCACAGTAAACAAATTAACAAGGTTGATTGACAGAAAGAAAATCAATAACCAAGGGATTGGCAAAAGACGCGTTTTGGCGTTCGGTAACGTTTCAAGATTAGAAGAGAAGCGAACTGGCAGCGAAAGAAAACACTGGGGCACTCTCCGTATATGATCGATTACACGAGTTAATGGAAGTTTTGTTTATGGTGGGTGCTGAACGTTTAATATTTTTCCAGACGAAGGATTTTGTTGTGTTATCCTCGGAAACTAATGCCTCGGGGAAAGAAAACTGGTTTCAATCTTTCGGATTAATTATCGACAACGTCAATGCTAAAGCCTGCTCTACAAGACCACATTTTATTTTTTTTACGTACAGACGTCAAATTTACTTTCATAGTCAGTACAATATGGGAATATTTTCATGTCAAATAATCACATGAGCCAAATAAGAAAAAAATGTAATAATCATAAGCCTTTTAAAAGCCGGTAAATAATGGATATTATGAAATTAATATCGACCCATTTCTTAGGGATGCAAAGGGCTGCTATGCATACTAAATGTCATACACAGGCATAGGGCAAGCGTTTCTCATGCCTGTTGTCAGTCAATCTCCTCTGGTGGGACCGTTGTTTGCCCATCATAGCAAATTGCTCACCGTTCGAAATGAGTCAATTCAAAAGTCATTTAATGCAACACTTTACCATGGCAGGCGGTAGGTGAATCGTGTATCTTCACTTTGCGACTACGCGGCGCAGTTGCCGTGACTGTTCGGTAAGTGTTTTTTCGTGTCATAAACTGGATCAGATTGGAGGTGGACTAATAAATAATAATTAATTAAATTTGGAATAATAACGGGGTCAGATTGCTTGCCGTTCGTATTTGTCTTAACTGTTGCTGTAGTTGGTTGCTTGTGGCAATAGTTTTTCAATTGCACATCATACAGCATTTAATGGCATCAATTACCGGTAAACTTTGGTGCATCGTGCACCTACAGGTTCCGTCGTGTATGTAATGGTGAATTCAACCGTGTTTGGCGTAATTATGATGATCTACTGGAAAATATGTTCCTCACTAATTCACGATGGAATCAATAGAGTATGGTTGTAGCTGTAAAATGGGACCATGAATGTATGCATTCAAACGCTCCAGTCACTATGTGTTTTGAGGAAGGAAAGGTTAATGTTTAGTAAAACGAATGTTATGTGACTTGATTTGTGTAGAAGTGCTTGGAAAGGTGTTTGTGTTTCATATTTAAATTTAAATCCAATATAAACACACATTTACATATCCAACAATTCGGATAACTTTGTTAATTGTGAATTGTATGATTGTGCATTGTTTGAAAGTCGTTAAAATGAAATTATCCTTAAAACATAGCATATATACAAATACATTGCAAAAATGTGTCCTTCAAAAAAGTACCCTAGCAACAAGAATGAAAATTGAATAGGTCTAGATAATGAAACGCGTGTTTAAGAGCAACGGGTGCTGTTTTCTTATCCTTGGGATGATTTATGAACCATCATCTTTCGTTCAAGATAACACACGTAAGCGGAAAACGGCAAGTGACGGCGTTGAATTTTCTTGAGCCACTTATCGCACTCCGGTGATCGCATTCATTTTCTGCGTATCTGGATATTTAGTGCATTGGTTCGGATGAGTTTAGCTTTCATGCGATATGAGGCGTATAATTGTGTCATGCTAACAAGCTCTCACCGGAACATTCTCATATGGATTATCCTTTGGCCATGGCATCTTGGCTTTAGTACGGGATAGAAAGTGGGCAAACAGATGATGGTAGGAGCACCCCACTGTCAGAGCAGATGCGGAGACGGTATTGGTTTGGGGGTGGCGAACAGCACATTAACGTTTTATGCTAATTTGTAATTGTCCCCAGATCAAATAAGTTTTGCCTACACGAGGAAAGTTTCAACGGCCATAAATTATTCAACTTCACGTCTTCCACACAACTCTTTCCTGGTGCGGCTCATTCACAGCATCGGTTGCATACAGAAAGATAATGTATGTGACAGTCGTCCGTAAGACATTTGTTCCGAGGCGTTTGATGGTGCTAAAAACTTGAAATGATTTATTAATCAACCCACCACGGCCAATGTATCCTGGTCGGAAGCAACTGTTCCACGGCACCTCGCTCACCCTGCCCTCGGTTAGATGGGATCAGGTTTCTTTTGCATTCAAGGGATAGAGGGATAGCCGTCCCTGTTATTAAAAGAATCGCGACATTTGGAAGAATGTGACGTTTTGAAAGGGAAACGCAAAACATATTGCTAGATTGTGAAGGTTTCAGGAAATTCCGCTACTCACACCTCCAGTGAATTTATAAGTGGTTGACCATTAGAAATATCGCCTTAGTTCTAGGTGTCGACAAAGATGTTGAGAGACTGTTGTAGCATTGCTTTGAACATACAAGCTCCTGAATGTATACGATTACTTAGGTATAAAGTGTTTTCTTCCGTTTCAAAGCGAAGCAGTTGAGGGTTTACGAAGTGGAGCATGTGCTCGTTTTAAGCTTGGTTCAGTTTAAGTTTTGCTCTGGTTCAGGTCAGTACAAGTTAGGCATTTTGAATTCGAAATTTACGAGCAAATGCTCTACGTACTAAGATAGGCTTAGTTTAGGCAAATATTAGGCAAGCACTTGAACTCGACTTGGATTCATTTAGGATTTAAGGTAAAATTATGGATGATATTAATTTAGAAAAAACATAACTCAGGTCATTAAAAATGAATGCCAAACAATCCAGATTTTTTTCCTTTTTATTATTCTATATAATAAAAAATAAATCCAAATCTATTCTACAATAAATAGTGGATCGAAATCTTGATTGATTTTACTTAAATCGGAGTTTTCAAAAATATTTTCAATAAAAGATCAACCTAACACACTTTCCAAATGGCATCGATGATATAGAACATTGCGTGCACTCAATTGTATGACGCAAAGTTCAATAGTACCATTGTTTGACCACCGTGTTTATATTCGACTCGTTAATACGAAAAAAAAAACTACTCATACGAAAAATTTGTAAAAGTAGTAAAACATCTCAACATTTATATTGAGTGTAAAACATCTCAATATAAATACTCTTGTAGATACTGGTACTTAAAATGAGTTAAAAAATCCGAAAGCTCTCATTTTAGAAAAATGGACGCACACTAAATTTATTAATAAACTGGAAGATTTGTCGCTCGAAGGTTTGAACTCAATTAAAACGGGGTGTGGAAAATGTAGTTCAAAAATGATATTTAAAATATTCTAAAAATCGGTTAAAAATGTTTCTTGAAAAAACATATAGCAAAAAAATAATATGTGTATAAAAAAGTTTTTTACTCATATTCCAAATTTGGTACCAATAGCAGTTATAGAACTCGAAATAGTAAAATGAAAAAACGGAGTACTACTTAAAGAAAGGGTTAACATATTTTGGCTTAACCTAATTTGAGTAGGAACAAATTATGGAAGATGAATGCTAAGATGTGCAATTGGAAGCTCATGTGTACGTGTGTTTTTGTTATTTCGATTGATCTGTTAATTCAGGAAAACACCGTTTAAAAAGTTTCATGTTTCATAACACGAATACATCGATGTTAAATTTGATATAGAAAACCCTCAATATTTTAAGTCGACATCTTTATGAAAATGTGAGCGGGTTATGTGGCTGTCTACAATAGGAATTGCGCATCGGAAGAAATCAAACCAGCATTCCTAATCAAATGGATACAGTCTTTTGGAATTTCACTACAGCCAACCCGACCGAACACCCGCATACGTTACGGCTGTGAGCGGGAAGGAATGGTTTAGATCAAAACGAACCGATTAACATAGGGCATTACGCTGCGTCGATGGTTCATACCTTACCTGGGCAATGACACTCGAACGAACGTCCAACAAACGCTCAAACACTTTGGCCGATGAAGCTCCAACTCTAGCCGGAGTCATCTTTAAAGTGAGAGTACCGTACACAAAGTGGTGCACTTCTTCTCTTCTTTACAAGTAACGGGCGGGCTGATGTGGGTTGTAAGAAAGAACAAAAAACTTTCCCACGATTCTGCCACGACAACTCGGCATTAAGCTACAGTTTTGCCGGCGGCAGTCTTTGAGGTGATGCGTTTCTTTATGGATTTTGTTATTTGATTCGGATCATGATGATCGTCACGGGTGGCGATCGGTTTGGCGGTTTGTTTGTTCTTGAGCACGAGCATTGGCTACACGTGAGATGCGGTAAGCATTTCTGGATCATCCGAGTGAATATGTTCAACTGTGTAACAAACGCTGTGAAGGTAATTTGAAAGTGTTTTCATGAAGCAGTTTGTAATGAGGCTACATGTTTAATTTATTTTTTAACTTTCGTGTTGAAATATCTTGTCGAATTGGAAATTAGGATTGATTTAATAATTACGGTCAACTGGATCGGATTTATATTTTCAATTCAATTAAATATTTTAGCTATTTTGTTGGCATTTGTTGTCCGATTGGGATGAAATTTTCACTAGATGGGTGTTTACTATTTTAAATTTTAAATTTGCCATAGTAAACTGGTATGGACTTCTCGTTATATAAAGTAGTGATGGGGAAATTCGCTCCCATCCGATCCAACCGATCCAGATCCGGCTTGGATCGATCCTTTGAATCCGATCTGAATCCCACGTACATTGAAATAACATGATTTAATAGATACAATTCCTCGTTAACACAATTTAATTAAGCAGTTAAAACAGAACTTTTCAGCTGTTCAGTCTTTGAGTCGAGGTTTCAAGGTTCCTTCAATTCGAATTCGAATAAAATTTAGCATCCAGCGTACAATGTTTAGCAAAAATACATATGAACAACAACTGAAAAGTCATGTTTACATAGCGAGGCATGGCCGTGTCTGCTTGACTTTTTGATAACAACTATGGGACACAACTGTCCAAATTACAAAACCAACAATAAGTGGTAAAGCATTCACCTGTTCCATAAACAAATCTTGTTCAATAACGAAACTTGATTGGATTAATATAATTCATTGTAGAAAACGTTTGCAAAAATACCGTTCGGCATTGTCATGATATATTTCAGCATTGAAAATGTAGCTATGTAACGTACATTAAAATGTGTTTAAATGTAGATAAAAAACAAACCAATGCATCATACATATCATGACAAACCAGAATTCCAAATTCCGATCTGTATCCCAAATGGTCTCAATCCGGGATTCAGTCATGACCAATTCAGTGTATCTCAGGGAATTTCGATTCAGGTCTCAAATGTAAGCCATCCCAAGTTTGAGATCGAATTCGGATCGATCCCACTAGGGATCGAATCTGAGAATCCTTCTGAGGATTCAATTTCCTACCACTAATATGAAGTGATGTCTTTTGTTCAGATTTGATCGGACAGTTCTGGATACGTACGAATTGTTTTTGTAAAAGAGCAACAAAATGTTTATGATGCATAAGGAATGAATAAACAATTGATAAGCAATGCACCATCTCAATAATTATGCTACTGAAAACCTTTATGTGAATAATGGTAACATGAATTCACATTTGAATCACGCCTAATGAAAAAAGCATGTGGATAACACTAGAAGCATTCCTGACAGCATAAAAATGTTCAATACGCTTCAGTGAATACTTTTTCACTAGCGTCCTCACTTTTTCTCTAATTAATTACATCGTTTTTGTTGTCCCACCGACCTGCTACCGCTTTCCCGGCGAAGGAAACAAGAAAAGCCTGTAGCAAAAAAAGAGCTGGATGAGTAAGGTTTGCGAGTTATTTCACTACCACCGAATGGTAGACAACCCTTGCCTAGCGTGGATTGGAGCTTATCCTCAAGGCAACAAAATCAGCCCATGTGCATCAGGACCCGGATTCCCGACGACGTTCTGCTGGAGAGAACGAGTTTGTCTTAATTTCCTAGCAATTTTTCATTATTTTCCGGGTTTTCCGGTTCATTTGCGCGTACTTTCTTGAAAGCAAAGCATGGTTTCGCTTTAAAATGGTAAGTGTGAGGCATTATTCTTTCTTTCGTAAAATTTTCATTTTCAGTCGAGTTTTTTTTTTTCTCGTGTCTGTTTGTTCGTTCCCCGTATGCCTTGTGCATTTCTTGACCGTTGTTTCTGTTCTGCGGGTGGACAATTTTACCCGTGGCAGCTCTAAGAGGTTGCGTCCCTGCGCTCACTATTTTGTAGGCGCTTGGTACTATGGCTGTGTGCCGAACAGAGCTATGTGTGGTACAGCGCTGCGCCAGAGTTAGCGGTGGCAGTTGATACGGCCCTGTTTCTTATAGCTTTTTCTGCTATCATGCCGTGTGATTAACGAGACGTTGGTGGTATTTTTGTGATATAAATCTTGTGCAACGAAAAATGAGCAGCCGAAAACAAAACTGATGAAGAAGAAACCTTTAAGGATGAGAGATTGTCCTTTCATGTTTGGCTCTCTGCGGAGGAATGGACGCTGGGTTTTGAATGGTATGTGCTGCACCAGTTTTGCACCTGATCATATAGTTAGTGTCTATCTGCTATGTGTTGCACCTGTAAAAAGCCAGTGGTTTGTTATATTTTGAAGAATTACTTTGTTTGCTGAAAAACAACTTATGCTCTTACGCAACTAACACTAACGGACAAATCTGGTGTCAATTGACACTTTTGCAACTTTGAGCTTCGATAACTCGAAAACGATTAGAGATATTGACAAACGGTTTTCACCCAAAGTCTTATATTTTTGCAAAGTTTGTTTTTAAGAATTTTTTAAAATTTTAAAATCCGTAAATTTCTGAGATACAACTTTTTACTCCTTTCGTGCAAATCATGGTGTCAATTGACACCTAGAAGGCTATTTTTGGCAATTGTTGGCCGATTGGGCTGAAATTTTCACCAGATGTGCGCAAACTATTCTAGTTTTATAATCCGTCGAGTTTGTGACCCTACTCCCTCCCGTTTGCTCCCCAGCCCCCCTCAAGTAAAAATCCGCCGACGCCAAAATTTTAAAAACCTTGAAAACTATACGTAAAAATTTTTGGAGCCCAAATTCCATATAATGGCATATAGGGGCAGTAGTCCAGGACCTAAAATAAAAATTTCAGAATTTTCCGATCAAAGTTGTGGAAATGGGATCACTTTGAATATCCGCTCCCGCTGTCTTTTCATAGAGAAAGTCACGTGTCAATTACAGAAGCTATGGAAAATCGTGTAGACCGAATAAAAAGTGTTTTTCTGTATGAATAATACACAATTTTATCAATTATCACTTGGAAAAGCATAATGCACAATAAAAACGTAATTTGATTGCCGAATGTCACGAATTATAAGCAAAAAACTCGTTTTTTCGAATTTTATTCTTCTTCTTCTTCTTTTTTGAGGTATAAAGTGAAGCCAATCGTACAATTTTGATCGGAAAATTCTGAAATTTTTATTTTAGGTCCTGGACTACTGCCCCTATATGCCATTTCATGGAATTTGGGCTCCAAAAAATTTTACGTATAGTATTCAAGGTTTTTAAAATTTTGGCGTCGGCGGATTTTTACTTGAGGGGGGCTGGGGAGCAAACGGGAGGGAGTAGGGTCACAAACTCGACGGATTATAAAACTAGAATAGTTTGCGCACAACTGGTGAAAATTTCAGCTCAATCGGCCAACAATTGCCAAAAATAGCCTTCTAGGTGTCAATTGACACCATGATTTGCACGAAAGTATTCGGTCCATTTGACCGTACGTGTTAAGGCAGTGTATACGAAAGAAAGGTCATGTTTGAGATTTGAACACATCATCTATAGTGTGCAAGACCTTGCGCTGCGCATCTCAACGCAAGTGTTTGTTTAGGTTCAACAATATTCCTTTATCCACCGTAGCAGCTTCTCTCGCATAATCACACGTAACGTACTGCCGTGTGAGTTTTGTGTTATAGTATAATAAGCAATCACAACGCAGCTCAAGGTGTGATAATTTACCCAATGCTCGTTCGACAGCCTAGGGGTGCTTTATTTATGGAATAGAGAGATAAAACGAGATTACAGCCACTCACAATACCTCCCGAGGATATGAGACGCGAAGTATTCTGTTTCTGATCCATACGATACGGATGGCCTGAAGGTAATGTTTTCGTACGCGGGCGAGCGATGATGGTGCGAGATATTATTTTACAAAATTTGATTTGGCATTTTGCACAGGGATACGTAGGTGAACATAACTTGCTGTAACGATACACGAAAAAAACTTATAGATATTATCCGATACAGTTCAACTAGGAATATGAACATATAAAATGAAAAAAATATAATAATTATTGTATTCACTTCTACTTCTCTGATTCTTCATTAATCTCGCCGTTCGGGGTTAATACTGGATCGGATTCGTAGTCTCACGAATCAATTCAAATTTTATGAGAATAACTTACTTACTTTTGTTATTCTCATTTCAACAGTATATTACTCTGAGTTTATTTTTTTATTTTTAGATCACGTGGCATTAAAATAAAATAAGTGCGGCTTGTACTTTTGAAGAGCAGAACGTGTTCATCGACATCTGACCTATTTTGGATGTCTGCTTAATAATTGAACGATAATATATGCGCGTACATTCATCTGCAATAAATTTTCCGATAGCGAACACGGTCTCAACGTACGCACTCAATAGAAATTTTGAGCATCGAACGGCTTGCATTCCCACAGGAGGAGACTGTCAATCGTAAAGATCTCGCACCCTCTTCCAATTTGGAAGTTTGTACGAATGTACACACGAGTGTGTACGTGCTTGAACTTTCACGCAATGCAAAGGTATTTCTACACGTTCGCAAACTCAATTTAGATGTTATGAGATAAATTTTCAGGCTTCATCAGCTCAGTATCGCAGCTACACCATCGCATACTTTATTGAGCCGTTCTTTAATATCGCTGGTGCGCTAAAGGAGATCCCTTTAGCATCGATACGTATGCTAGCGACAGGTATGCGCGAGGAAATTGGAGCAAATAATTTAAAATACCTGTTGTGTGGATAAACATACATTCATATTCCAGGCCGTTGTTGCGAGGAGTTTATTTGAAAACGCATGGGGTCGAGACTTTTTTTTTCTCGTACAATGAGCGGACGGGATGGTATTGGATTACACCCGGGGAAAGATATCAACTAGAGTTGTACTAGAAGGGTGTTGAAAACTGCGAAAAGAAATGCTTCTTCGTAATTCGATCGATTTTGAATCATTACCTACAATGTTTGAAAAATGTATTTTTGATAAATGACATAATTCATTCTATTTTTAAATATTTTAAATATGGAATAATTATAAACAAATCATAATTGAACTACAGTGTCTATGCTTCGTTTTTTCCGTTCAGCTATGACTGCTTCAACAATCACGAAGATCAATACCCCTTCAATCATTTTATTGAATTTGTTTACGCTCAATCACTTGATACAGTGCTGAGAGATATGAAACTCCCCCTCTTGAACAGAAGCACATTCGCGCAGCATAACGTTACAGTATATTTACTGTTGATGCACACGATTAGAGCACAAAACATGCTCCCTTTCCCAGACGTTTCCTAAATTCCAAAGGGATATCGGAAAATCGTTAGTTGTGGTATTCGACAAACGATACACAGGGAAGGCGATGAAAGATTTGGATTGAGAAAAATGTGCGAGATTAGGTAGACCCCTTCGCATCCAAACGACTATTTGTTGTGAGGGTTGAATTTTCGGTTAAAGTACTGTTAAATTGAAGAACTGCCGTTTACGAAGCAATAAAACGAAGCATTCTCGTTGTGTCGAAGAGCAAGGCTTTGTAATGTTGTAATTTAAATGTTTGTAATGAAAATGTTAACTTATATTGAATGCATGGCGCGAAATGTCACGATAATAAAATGCACGGATGAGTTGTTACTTTCCGATATTGATTTATTTTGTGCAGCGCAAAGTGTTGCGCTTGCAAAAACAAGATCGAAACAACGTACTACTTAAACGCAACAGCGCCAGGCATCTGAAAGGAAGGCTTCCACAATGATTTCGGCTATTATTTTTCTATAGACAGATAATGATACCGTTGCGAAACAGAGGCATCTTCAGATTGAAGATCGCTCCAGTGAAGCCCGTCTGTTTCTGTGCGATCAATGTTAAAGTAAATAGATGCACAGCGAGGGTAATGATTGGGGCTTCGGTACAAACAACTACCAGCCAAGTTGATCGGACAGTGGCGTGAGCAGTGGCGGGGCCGTGGCAGCGGAGAAATATTTCACGAGACTATCTGCCCGCCCCGTAGCCGCTGCTGCTGATCACAGCTCGTCGGTGATCAAGTCGGCAAATCATCACATCATCGAATGGATCGAACGTGATCGAAGAATGAAGTAGTGATGGATCTGCTGATCATACACGTGATCTATTAATTATGTATATCTTTTATGCTTTCTCTCGGAATTCGTGCTGTTCTTCCCCTTTCCATGATTTGTTTGTTTGATTGTCTATTGGAGCTTGTGTGTGTGTGTGTGTTGGATGATGATGGTTCGTGAGGTTAACTCGTCGATGACCAGCGGCAGCGACGACAGCGATCGGGCTCTTCCAGAAAAATGGGAAAGCACTGGGCGGCGACAGTGTTCCTCGAGGGGGGAGAGTTTTGAGATTTCAATTTGCTTTTTTCCCGCGCTCAACCATAAGAGTTCACCAGGTCAGCAATGTGATCGATCATACGGAGTTGTAGCAATTTGGTAAGAAGAGAGAAACGAGCGGCTGGAGTAACGACGAGATAATAGCATATAGTAACAGGAGAGTTTGAAGATGTAAAGGACGTTTTGATTAAAGCTAAACCGGTTTTACGCACATTGTTTGCTAAGAAAACTTCATTTTTCCAGTCAAATGTGCGACGTGAAATGTTTCGGAATGCTTTGTTTCAGTGCGTTTGGCCACCGAACAAGAATAAGCCAATTAAAGTAAATAGCATAGAACTATGCAGTTCATAATCGGTATACTGACACCTTTGACAAAAAATTATAATAATAATATTCATGAAGTAGAAAAAGCACAACAAATGTACCTTATTATTAACCTATTTTAATTCAAAATTGTAACATTTTGGATCAAAGCTTTGTTTGTGAAGTAATATAAATAAGTATCACGGTGAAGTTTATTATTTAATTTATGAATTTGTCTAAGCCGTACGAAAAGAATCACAATTTAAAGAAAATAATGGAAACCACTATTTACTTTATTGTTGAACGTATTATATTATAAAGTATTTACAATACTAGAAAATATCATCTCCAAAATCCATTTTATGAAATTATCCTGTTTGATAAGATTACAAAAATAATTATAAAATGAAGTTAATATTTTGTTTTCAAACAACATGTTTTACAAAAAAAAACAAAATCAACAGTTTTGGAATGCGGTGGTATGACGCATACTGGGCAATATTTACTCTTTACGCCGTATGGCCGGATGGCAAACGGATACGTAAATCTGTTCGTGCTTACATCCTGTGCCTTTCAAAGTGCATCTCCCGGATCATCTGTGCCCTCGAATATTAAGGCGGCGCAAAGTGTTTATTAAATTATCAAAAATCTTAATGGCCGTGTAAGTGCACATACCACATAACGAGCGAATGCTCATCGAGCCAGGGCGGCCGGCAAACGGCGGACCGGGCCCAAGATTTATTCTTGTTACCCTTTATTTGGCCACTCTAGGCGTCTGCCCGAGCCAGCTTTTCGTACAGCGTGGGGCTACAATCGGCCGGTGCGCTTCGCCGTTCCTTTCTCGAGTTTCGTGCCCTTGCACGAAGTTTTTCGCAGCATAAGTGTGGGGTGTCTGTGCAAACATTACTTCTCACATGATTTGGCCTCCTTCTTATCGCTGATTAATATGTGAAGGAAGAAAAACGAGCCCACACCGAGCAGACGGGGCTGGCAATTGAGTTGGGCCGTTAAGTCGTGGTTCACACTGCTCTGAACCACTGCTCGTTTTGCCAACATTAAAGCTTCCTTTACCAGTGTTGATCACGCATTTGGTCGATACTATGCACTAGCGTAATTTCGCTCGTGAGCGATTGGAGGTGAGCTCATAACACATTGAGCGAAACGAAACACGAGAGCATCAAGCTGGTGATGAATTTTACCAACTTAGATTGATATTAAAAATTGAATTAGTAGGCAGTATTCGAAATATTAGATTATACCATAAAAAGCAATCACGAGTGTTTTTACGTTTGTGCTCATATGAGTGTTATTGTATCAGGTTTACAGCGATTATGGGTTGGCACATTTTTACCGATTACACGAGACGGTTCGCTCATAGTTTTCTTAGTGACAGCAGTACGTTCGCGTTTGGTTAAATACGCCTGACACCACACTACCTTGCAGCATCTCATTCCGAGCTGTCCCGGGGCAAAATCGGAAACGCAACAATTTTTCCCGACCCAGTCGGGGCTGCGTATAAAATTCGATGTTAATCAAACACTAAGATGCGAAACGTGGCAAAGGGCCCTGCCTTTACCTTGTTGTACATGGTCAGCACTCCGGCGCACTGCCATGCGCCTGACGAGAGCTATATTTAAGGGATGGATAAATAATATTTGACATGTAATAAAATAAATACCATGCAATTAGAGTCAGTGATTTATAAATCTTTAATAAAGAACAAATCGGGTAAACCGGAATCGAGTGGAACATGCGCCGCGTGCAAGGAGGAGGCTGAAAACATTCTCTTTCGTTCGTTTATCCACCCATACTCTTTCGATCGAGACACTAATAGCACGCGGCATTTCTCGTTCGTGTAATTTCTTCTTAAACTGTTCATATGGAAGCCAATATTTATTTGAGAGATTTGTGTGCTTGTATATGAGCGTGCACTGTATGGGCACTGCCTGCTACCGTCAGGATTGGCATTGGAAGGTTACGAGTTTTGACATCATTATCAACGTGCGGCAATCGCTCCGTTGAACGAACCCGCTGAGCGTGAACGAATGCGGTGGTTATAAATGGTTGCTTGATTCTAATATCAAGTAGGTAAATGTTTTACTGACAATATTACTGACAAAAATACTCGAATATGCATGATAGTATATTTCATGCACAAATTTATACCCTCCCTAACTTGTTCTTCTTGTCCCTAACTTATATTTCTGTTTTCGAACGATTCATCGATGGAAAGAAATTAATTGATGCATTTGGGGAGGAATAAAACGGAGCGAATTTAGGGGACGTAAAGCTAGCAGCAAAACATTGCCGCTCAATATGTTCCCATTATCGTCCGTTACGCTCGAATAAGTGCATGTTGCAATGAATTAGCAATTTTTTTGACGAACTATCGCATTCGAACATAAAAAAGCAGGAATAAAATCGATGGATACACTTTGCTCATTACTGGTCCCGATCGGATGGTGGTACCACCACATCCGACCGATTTGCATATACGATGTCCGTGTCAGCGGGAAATACCGCAGGCACAAGTATGAGCAACCGCATAACATAAGCAACAGCAAGTTCGGGAACATAAGTAACGGTGCACCAACATCAGCACGTAATGCAGAACGACCAACCGAGCCGTCAAGTGGCGATGGATTATGATTTACGTTTCGGTTGTACGCTGCGCTGCCGACGACGACGGCACACCGAGTGACGGATTGAACTGGATGACGATGCAGATGGCTGAATGACGAAAATGGAAGACAAAAAAACCACAATGTACACAGTGAGCACTGTTATGAAAACGAAAACCTTACCATATTTCACATAACACTCGGATTCGGTCAACTCGGTCTGCAAAGTAGCAGGTCTGCAGTACGCGGCGGCATCGTTCTGCGGCCGGGTTAGGCGGATTGCACCGTTCCGTTCCCACGTCAAACACTACTGACATTTCCTAGAGGCATTCGGGTAGAAAATTGTAAGCAAACTCACAGCAGCTACGAAGACAGCACAGCGGCGAGCGCGTTGTCGTGTTGTCTGCCGAGAATCATGTCTGCATGGTCGGTGGCTTCTGTGTGCATCGCTACGTGCTTGTTGAGAGATTCTTTGGCGAAGCCAAGTTACAGACATTATATGGCCACTTGCAAGCTGCGGTGTAACTTCGACGAAAGCGTTGAGCGCAGCGTGGAGAACATTTTCAAAACCATCAGTAATGTAGCCGGTGATTTGTTTGCGCACCACATTAACTTTTATCAAGTCCTTTATTATTACTATCCTTTATTATTACTGTTAGTTAGCCAGTTATTGACATAATCTAAAAACGTTTGATTAGTTCCGTTCCATTGTTTATGGAGTACACCGGCGGTAACATAGCGATACGCCACTACTAAATGCTCCTCCTCGTCAGGATGTCAGGGAGCTGTTACGAGCTACCGCAACAAAATATCTTCCTCACGTCCGTCGAGAGTGAGTGGAATCTTTTGCTATCCCTGCCAGGCTGCAACCTGTCTTCT
>KZ068967.1:154827-168079 GCA_002091845.1 Anopheles cracens
TAGGTGAGACCATGAATATACGAACTTTCAAGCATAATTGATTCCTCTCCTCCTGTGGACCTATGATCGGTGCCTGGGAAGTTTTGTAAAAAATCACTGCATGCGCGAAACGGTTACGACGGTTGACTTTCAAGTGGTGGTAAAAGTTAAAGTTCGGCTTCCCATATTTCCAGCAGCCCGCCGCCCGTCCATGCGTCTGTATTCTTTCCGTGCACTTAAGAAGCAGCGTACTCGACAGTTTGTAAAGTTGCTTGCTGTGCGGTGGTTCCATCTCCTGACTTGGTTGGTTGGTTGGATGGTTTTGTACCGAAGGTTGCTTCGATTGCTCCGGTGCGTTGGCATTCCCTCGCACACATTATTGTCGATTATTTCCATCACTCAGTGCATGTGTGAGCTGCTCATGGCAGTTTCGTACCAGCAGGATGTTACACGAACGGTCCAAAATGTGTGCCATGCTGGTGTGCATGCAGATGAAGTTCTCACATAGTCATTGAAATGTTGAATAGCAAATGTAAACGTTGTTCGAAATCAGCTACGAATGTTCTGCAAATACTTAAACCTTCGTTATATATGTATAATTTTATATATTCTTTATGTTTATGTGAGAAGCACTTACAAGAACTTACAGTAGTAACATACAAATGAACTCTTTTTTAAGCCTATCTACTTGTTATGCTGCCAGTCGCATGTTGTAGGCAGATCACGTTTGCTTTGACAAATCATATTTACGAAACTAAATGACTGATAAGATTTGACTTTGGTTTAGAGTTCAGCTCTATATAGATTAGTTTAAGAGTTCAGAGTATACCCTTTACCCTTTTTATCGTATTTTTTTTTAATTTAACAAAAACAAACATGTTAGGCGTTCAATTGCTTTTCAGTTTAGAAACATCTTTATCGTACTAACCGTGCAGCTCATTGACGGTTTCCGCACGGAGTAGTCGGCACCACCGATTGATGCCCTGAGAAAAATGGTTTCAATCGAACGATCGACATGATGACCATGAGTTGGGGCAGAAGCAGGAGGAGTTCATGCACTCGCATGCAGTTACAATATGTTTAACGATCTGTCGCTGTTTGGAATCGGACGTGACGTGGTTTTTGCCCGACGTGTTACATTGTGCTACAGAATAGTGAGTGCACGTTCGCTGAGCATCCGCGAACGGGAACAGAAGCATGGAAATTACAGCAAAATGTATCGTTGGACATCCCAGCTTGTGCGTTGTGATTTCACGAATACGAATCGGCGAGACATACGTGTATCGCAGAGCAATTTAACAATTTTCTGGCATGTTCTTCGCCATCCCCAACATCATTGCCGCGATCGAGTAAAGAGATCGCGCTTCGGTGAGAACACAATAATCATCTGTTTCGTTTGGTGGTCTTCGTTGTTTGCGAGCGTCAGTCGTACGGAATGTACGTTGGCGTGTGTATGTCTGGTCGTGAACACACGTTTTGCGCGTCCTGTGATGGGGCAACAGGTGAGGCTGACACAGGCTGACATAGTTTTTAGTTTATTTTCCAGTGTGTTGATAGTTTAAAATGTAGCGCAAGATGCAGCTAAAATGTAGCGCAACATAATGGGTTTTGTGAAATATTCTAGGTCGCTTAGCATGAGTATAGTTTATCTGTAAGCTGTAGAACCATTATACTTCGCTTATACAGTTGAGATTGTTAAAATTAGTTTCACCTGAGAAGATAAATGTATAATAGGCTGTCTTTTGCCAAATAGTTTGTTTTCCCAAAAATTACAAAAAAAAACACATAACAGAAACGTTACTTTCGACATGCTGCCCCTGGCATATGCTCGCGTGCGAGAACGATTCGTACTAAACCGCTTGGTTATTTCACCACCACCACCACCACCCTCCCTTCCACCCTTTTCTTGACACATACATCGCAAAACTTACCCTGTGACTCAGGCATTTGTACAAGAGCACATGGGCCAAATCGGACAGTGCATGCGTTCGTTAGTTCGCGCATTGATCGAGCATGCGCGCACGAGTCGCACGAGTTCATCCATCCCCACATTCGAGAGACCTTTCGTGGGCCCGTTCTGGGGTTCTGGGTCGCCCGGCCGCCCGACTGCGACGTGCGAGTGATGCGGCGGGAAAAGAAGAAATTATTTGTCAAGAAAAGTCACGACTTTTTTGTTTATACGAACTGTTGTCCGTGTAAGTGAATGGGGTTCGATAAAATGAAAAGGGAAGTGGCCCGAGAGCTGAAGGGACACGATGTGCAACAGCCGGCAGGCTACACGGTGGGAACTTGGGAAATATCTCGTGTCGTGCCTCCTGTGTGTATGCGCAATGTGATATTCGTTCGTGAGCGCAGGAGAAAACGGAGGCGAGTGGGGTCTGGAACCGTAGGAAAGAAATTATCGCTCGCTGGCGCGCGCGCGCGCGCGACGAGACAAGTCGTTTGTTGTAAAACATCATTCGCAAGAACTACCTTTCCTGCGCGCGTTATGATGTTATACTTCCGCCGCATTTATGTTGTTATTACGAGCGACGGTTTTGATTGAAATGTCCTCCCATGATCGACGTAAAGCGTGTGGAAGACGGTATTGCATCTGGTGGTTTCAAGAACGATCGCTACGAATATTACACTGTGATTGATATGTCAAGCAAAGCTTCGGAATCGATCGTTTACCTAATGTTATGAAGACATCGTCTGCTGAGAGCTTTACAGGACAGGTTACATGAGCATGAATGACGAAGGCGCCAACGGAAAACTGATGCATGTAGACAGATAGAATAGCGTCATGTTATTTAGCACCTAATAATGTTAACCTCCCCGTACGCTGATCCCCATTAGCGTTGAGTTCGTGTTGACATTTGCCACGCCACGCTATAAACGGGATGAATATGATAGATTCTAAACATCCCTAACAAGGTGACATAAAAGATGCATCTAACGATGCAGCTCGTTAAACCGTGTCCGAAGTAAATGTTTTCAAACAAAAAGAACATCCACCTCTCAAGTACAATGTAATTTCGCGCCAATCAGGAAAGCACTAGCCACAGTTGAACGCTGCTGTGATATCTCACCCCACAAAGGGTAACAATTAAAAAATACACGCCATTTATTTCGATATCAATTTGTTTCATAATTCGCACGAGTATGTCGCCCTTGCTGACATGAAACTCGTGATTCCCGTGGATTGCAGTACCCGAAAGCGACGTGTCCGTGCCGTGTATTCGCTGTACCCCGGTCCTACAACCGCTCCGCGTGGGGATTAAAACACGGATAAAATGCATTAAATAGAGATTTCGAGCTCGGTGTAATTGCATTTCATCCCCGCCGAGGTTACGAACTGCACGGGTTGCCGCTTTCATGTGGGGTAAAACTATGCATTTGAATAGAGATTGTGTCCGCTGCAAAGCGGACTGCGCTGTGGCTAGTTAACATCGTGCATTTTGATTCACGATAGATGCGGAAATTAATTTGCCAGTGAAATCATACGAAATGGACTAGCGGAGGGTATCAGGACGGTATGATAACATTGAACAAAGTGGCGAAATGTGTGGGGCCGGGCCTGAGAGTGAGAGCATGAAAGCAGCGCGCGTTATCGGAAACATCGTGCCTCCCGAGTGCAATGTGTTATTATGTTATAACTTTGATATGAATTATCTCGTCTATGGGCCCGGGAGTTGCAACGTATCGCGCCGGCCACAGGAAGTGTTGAAACCGATCATGATTTCGCATGCAGTCCCATGAAGGGTGCGCCTCATATGCACATGCAGCATCGTGCAAATCGAGAGCGCTGGAGCGCGCACGAGAGAGAGACCAGGCATTTCCTCGAAATCAATTATGAAACATCACGATTTGCGCGCGGATAGATGATTCTTATGCGAGGATGATCCTGCCCTCCGGTGTTGTCTACCGCCCGGTCAATCACGGTACGGTTCACGAGACCGTAGCTAGACCAATCAGACCAATTTTAAGGGACCATAATTAGCAGGACAGTGTGGGGTTAAAAAACTTTGGCTTCGGTCTATGTAGCTGTCTGCCTCCGTGTAATCTAGGACAACACCGTCACGAAGTGCAAGTTTTGTTTGCATTTGAAATGATCCGATAATAGCAGGTATTTGCTCATCAAGATCGTTTCCCGTGCATGGGAATGTGGATATGATTGTAGGGTTAGGAACAGTGGTCAAAGGAAAACGGGGAAAACACACCCGGTAGTTCCCATCTTGTTTTGGGGGTGTTTGGGAACAGTCCGTTTGACGAGGTTTCTCGCAGAAGCACTTCGGTACCAGGAAATGTGGTGTCTTTTGTTTCAAATATGCTACGAATGATATACTACACTGTGCAACTTACGAATTGGCTTTCCAGAACAACGGATATAGCCAATTCAAAGCGGTTCAAAGTGCGATTTCCGCGTGTTCAAAGCGGAAATTTGAGACTCATGCGTTAAGTGGCAAAACATTGGCAACGCTTGCGTCGAAGACCATTATCCATTCTTTGGGACTTGTCTACGTTGTGCGTTTATGATAGCAACCGGAGATTTCATATTATCAGCTGCTGATGCGTGGAGTATTGGAATGATGAAAGCAATTTGAAACGACAACGTTGCTTGGCTGAACAAGGTCAATAGAGTGAGACATCTCTAGTGACACCACAACTAGTGAAAATGGTAAAAATGGATTACAGTCAAATTTACCGGCCTGGTACAGCACTCATTATTACTGCCTGACTTATAGTCAAAATACAATACGTATTGTTGAGTTGATCTTAAAAAGTATGTCAGAGATATATAAAAGGGTTTGAAGAGATAAGATTTTGTTCACAGTGTATATTAAAGCCGCTTCAAACGATAGCAACTTTAGATTTACAGCAAGTGTCAATAGCTCATTTCACTCACATGAATTCGAAGCTTAGCATGTCGGAATGCAAAACAAACAAGCAATTTCATGGGAGGAAAGGCGTAAAAGATCAACACACCTTTGAAATCATCGTTAAAAATAAAGGAAACCAATATTCACTCGCTGCTGCTCGTTTATGAGATCTCTTGAAATGTTCTCGCGTACTCACTCATATATTCAGAAATTCAATAATCCATTCATTAATGTCATTTGCAATGCATCACAAGTGAGTGGATGGCTTTCTTGCCATTCTTTGACTCGACACAATATACAGAGCTCGTATATCGCATTACTATCCGCCATGTGCTATGATCATTGTCGAAACCTACTATATTTACAACCAAGTGTCAGGATCTTAATGAGCCACCGGACTATGAAGTTTAATTTATTTCCACTAGTTTGAACCAAAAATATCTACTTGTGCGACTAATGTTGGACTGATTCTGATTTTAAATTTATACTGCTAAAACGCTCACAACAGAACCCATTTGCCATACCAATTCATAAGGAATTGGTACAAAAAAACACGCACAAACAATGCTTCTTCGTACCTTATGCAATGGTGGCGTTTTACCGAGCGTTGTTACTCCGATCTACCATAATGGTTGGCGTTTTTTGGACAAGAATTGAGTGGAAGTTATTGTACTGTTTGTTTTTTTAGCCAGGCGCGTTTTTCACAAAAACTGACGAATTGTAAACAGACCCCCAGCAGACAGGCATCAGTTGCGGTTGTATCGGTGCGATGTCAACACACAGTTTGAGAGTGAGTGCAAAATGGTTGTCTCCGGCTGCCTGCTTGCTTGCATGCGGATGCAATGGCGCGATTTTCCATCGCAAATTCCGCATCGCAAGCGGGCCACCCCGCCATCAGTCGCCTCGCGCGGCTGCGCTCCCTCCATTCAGCTCCTTTACACAATCCTCCTCCGCTTGTTGATCGTTTGATGGTCATATCAGGAACAGTTCCGAGCCTCGAGCAAACGGTTGAGTGACAAATGGCAAACAAAAGACACCGTCACGGGTCACGAGCTCCGACGACGGCACCGAGGATGAATCCGACTGTGGAATGACGCAAACGGCCATTTGAAAGGATAGGACACAGTGCAGGAAATGCAGGAAAATTGTGCCCGCGACTAACCATCGCCTTAGCCGCTTGGCCGCCAGCATTGAAATTACCTTGCATAGGAGGTGGAACCAGACCATGTCCGCGCTAAAAGGGGGAAGGAGATCAGTACGCTCGGGTTGAGTGCGGCATCTATTGGCGCAAAATGTCGTACCCTGGAACCTTACGAAATGCTATCATGGCACATCCTTCATAGGAGTACGGGGCCGTATGGGGCATCGCTTTTTTATCGTAATGCGCGAACTTGATTGAATACAACGACGAGTGTTTTATGTTTCGGTAGCGAAACGTAGCATTTCTGCACTAATTAGCTGTTAGAACGATTGCCTTGGCTGAAGTAAGACTATGCAGCATGCAAAATGGAACGAATTTTGTTTATAAAAATCCCTTGCACCGACGAGAGGTCCCTTGCGAGAAGAAATGCACTTCAAAATTGAATAATTAGGGTTACCGGGAAATGGTTACAGCCTTTTGAATTTGTAGCAGCCAAACAATCGGCGAGCATTTTCTATTCCATCAGACTTTTGGTTCTCAATACTACAGGTGTGCTTCAGGACACAGTATTGATGTAGATGGCAATGATTCACAAATTCAGCAACCTTTGAAAAAAAAAACAAAATAGAAATAAAAAAAATTACAAGCAGATTTTCATGTGTCAGATTTTCATGTGTCAGAAAACTAGTAAATATGGCAATTATAATATGGTGTTGTATTTGTGTGTTTCTATTGATCGTGTGTAGTTAAACAATTGAGACTAAGTAATACGTCATCATGGCTATCGTTTCTGGAAATGTATAGAGTGGTATGTGTAAAAAACTTAACCTGTCGTAAGTGGTTCAAGTGATTTGAAAATCCTTCAGTTAGTTACTTTTACAACACACCAAAGATCCTTATACGTTTCGGTCAATCTATGTCGATAATGATTAAAGCAACATTCTGCGCAAACTACTGTATAGCTCAGATTTGGTGCCATTCTATTACCACTTGTGTCGATCAGAACAGCAGAATATGCTTGTGTAGCAGAATATGATTGTGGGATGTATTTTTATGAGAATGATGGCAAACAGCTCACAACAATATTTAAAGAAAACACTTATAATTCATTCTTTTTTTAAACTATAAATTGCAAAAAAGTACAGTGCAAACTGAGCTGGCTTCAACAGACCTAATAAAACTTATTTTAGTACCTTCAAAGGTGGAAAATTGGACATATGGCCTTAGCTGCCGGTCTCTAATTTCGTGGCTCTATCTTATGGATTACCTGGTGAAGGCCCAGGAAGCTGGATTCACCAGATCAACCTAAGCATAGCCACGCAGACGAAGAAGAAGAAGAAAAGGTGGAAAATTCAATACTCTTAGTTTTGTGTTGAATTAAATTTTTGCTTTACATATTTTGTCAATATATCAATAGTTTGATAGTCGTTTAACTAACACTAACATACTGTGTCTACGTTTGATACTTTAAACTGCCATCAAGAATGTGCTTATGAAATTAAAAAAAAAAACAACCGATCAAGAAGTATTGTATGAAACATTCTTCATCACTTTATTCGATTAGTTTTTGTCCGTACGTCCACCTGCCTGTTTCCGGTAGGACTGTGCGAACATGCAAAACTACGCTACCTATGAAGTGAGTGTTCGGCCAAACCGTTGCGCATACGGTGGTCCATAAAGTAATCTACCGATGCGAAAGGATGATGATCAACCCAATTTCACGTACGTATAGCCGCAAACGAAGTGGGTTTGATTCGTATTTATCCAAAGGCTGAAAGAAAGCCGATCGTGTGCACATGATCCAAATTGGAAGCGGGAAGTTTCCTGTGCTCGGCGGCGGAACGAACGCCTGACGAGAACGAACAGTGTGGTTTCATTTTCAAGGTGAATTTCACTGTCTGATCGACTGCGTTGCGGGGCACGTACGTACGGGACGATCGCTATGGTAGCCGTACCGTCGTAGCATAGAATCGAAATCGACCGGTAAGAAAACCGATGAAAGAAGGAAACGTTCGGCCTGTCAGCGACAACAGCTGTTTCGTGGGCTTAGGAAGTTCCTCTTCCCGTTTGCTGTTGAGCTGGTTAACATGCTCCCGGGAACCAAACTACACACTACACGTGTGCCTGAGGTTTCCTTCGGGCTCTGCTACCACTCTGTTCCATATGGCGATGTTTTTTGTTTCTTTTTTCCGGTGATGTTCGTTCTTTGTTGTTTTTGTGTTGTGTGTGCATTTTGTCTTTATTTTTTGTTGTGCCCTTTTCACAACGTGCCCTTGTCATCGTGGCTTGCATCGGTGGGGATTTCAAGAGGGGGGTTTTCATTCGTTTCGGCAGACGTTCGTCTGCTGGCTGCTGGCTGCATCGATGGTGGTTGGTTGGACCTCAAAGTGCAACAAGTTCATGCGTGCACTGCTCAACTTCTTGACTCCCGTTGTTGAATTGTAAGGGTTGAAGATCGAGCTGAGCCGAGTGAAGCAGCTTTGAATAGCTGGTGCCCGAAATTGCATCAGACGATATGTATTGCCAGCCAGAAAGAATGTTTACACTGTTCTAGGGCACATCGACTGAAATATTGATGTCTTCTGTTCCCATTATGTTAGATTTTCGTATCAAGTGAGGTAAACATTTACCTCATGCCAGCATACATGATTCAAATCACACAGCGAAAGTTGAGAACAGTTGCTTTCATGATATGGAACTGTTTGAATTTTGGTGAAGGAAACGTTTAAAACATACAATACATTATAATAATAATAATACAATGTAATATATAATACAATGGTCATTGGCTGCACATTAAAAATAGTACAACAAATGTGTAAAGTGATCATGCTAAGTTCTTCCACGATCTAAAATCCCTTGTAATAAGCCATTCCTGGTACAAAACTGTAGCAGAAACGATGCATCGGCTGTGTGTTCCTCGAGCCATGATCATGATATGGCACCTGACCGCAAGACACATTGTTTTTGGGGCCGTTCGCCAGCATGGAAAGGTGCTGTTTATAGTGATTGATCCGCTGCACGCTGGTTGTGGGTGCAAACGGGCGTGATCTCACGAAAAATAGCACCATGCTGCGGGATCAGGAAGGAATGGTTTCAAATTCAGCAACCTTTGAAAAAAAAAACAAAATAGAAATAAAAAAAATTACAAGCAGATTTTCATGTGTCAGATTTTCATGTGTCAGAAAACTAGTAAATATGGCAATTATAATATGGTGTTGTATTTGTGTGTTTCTATTGATCGTGTGTAGTTAAACAATTGAGACTAAGTAATACGTCATCATGGCTATCGTTTCTGGAAATGTATAGAGTGGTATGTGTAAAAAACTTAACCTGTCGTAAGTGGTTCAAGTGATTTGAAAATCCTTCAGTTAGTTACTTTTACAACACACCAAAGATCCTTATACGTTTCGGTCAATCTATGTCGATAATGATTAAAGCAACATTCTGCGCAAACTACTGTATAGCTCAGATTTGGTGCCATTCTATTACCACTTGTGTCGATCAGAACAGCAGAATATGCTTGTGTAGCAGAATATGATTGTGGGATGTATTTTTATGAGAATGATGGCAAACAGCTCACAACAATATTTAAAGAAAACACTTATAATTCATTCTTTTTTTAAACTATAAATTGCAAAAAAGTACAGTGCAAACTGAGCTGGCTTCAACAGACCTAATAAAACTTATTTTAGTACCTTCAAAGGTGGAAAATTGGACATATGGCCTTAGCTGCCGGTCTCTAATTTCGTGGCTCTATCTTATGGATTACCTGGTGAAGGCCCAGGAAGCTGGATTCACCAGATCAACCTAAGCATAGCCACGCAGACGAAGAAGAAGAAGAAAAGGTGGAAAATTCAATACTCTTAGTTTTGTGTTGAATTAAATTTTTGCTTTACATATTTTGTCAATATATCAATAGTTTGATAGTCGTTTAACTAACACTAACATACTGTGTCTACGTTTGATACTTTAAACTGCCATCAAGAATGTGCTTATGAAATTAAAAAAAAAAACAACCGATCAAGAAGTATTGTATGAAACATTCTTCATCACTTTATTCGATTAGTTTTTGTCCGTACGTCCACCTGCCTGTTTCCGGTAGGACTGTGCGAACATGCAAAACTACGCTACCTATGAAGTGAGTGTTCGGCCAAACCGTTGCGCATACGGTGGTCCATAAAGTAATCTACCGATGCGAAAGGATGATGATCAACCCAATTTCACGTACGTATAGCCGCAAACGAAGTGGGTTTGATTCGTATTTATCCAAAGGCTGAAAGAAAGCCGATCGTGTGCACATGATCCAAATTGGAAGCGGGAAGTTTCCTGTGCTCGGCGGCGGAACGAACGCCTGACGAGAACGAACAGTGTGGTTTCATTTTCAAGGTGAATTTCACTGTCTGATCGACTGCGTTGCGGGGCACGTACGTACGGGACGATCGCTATGGTAGCCGTACCGTCGTAGCATAGAATCGAAATCGACCGGTAAGAAAACCGATGAAAGAAGGAAACGTTCGGCCTGTCAGCGACAACAGCTGTTTCGTGGGCTTAGGAAGTTCCTCTTCCCGTTTGCTGTTGAGCTGGTTAACATGCTCCCGGGAACCAAACTACACACTACACGTGTGCCTGAGGTTTCCTTCGGGCTCTGCTACCACTCTGTTCCATATGGCGATGTTTTTTGTTTCTTTTTTCCGGTGATGTTCGTTCTTTGTTGTTTTTGTGTTGTGTGTGCATTTTGTCTTTATTTTTTGTTGTGCCCTTTTCACAACGTGCCCTTGTCATCGTGGCTTGCATCGGTGGGGATTTCAAGAGGGGGGTTTTCATTCGTTTCGGCAGACGTTCGTCTGCTGGCTGCTGGCTGCATCGATGGTGGTTGGTTGGACCTCAAAGTGCAACAAGTTCATGCGTGCACTGCTCAACTTCTTGACTCCCGTTGTTGAATTGTAAGGGTTGAAGATCGAGCTGAGCCGAGTGAAGCAGCTTTGAATAGCTGGTGCCCGAAATTGCATCAGACGATATGTATTGCCAGCCAGAAAGAATGTTTACACTGTTCTAGGGCACATCGACTGAAATATTGATGTCTTCTGTTCCCATTATGTTAGATTTTCGTATCAAGTGAGGTAAACATTTACCTCATGCCAGCATACATGATTCAAATCACACAGCGAAAGTTGAGAACAGTTGCTTTCATGATATGGAACTGTTTGAATTTTGGTGAAGGAAACGTTTAAAACATACAATACATTATAATAATAATAATACAATGTAATATATAATACAATGGTCATTGGCTGCACATTAAAAATAGTACAACAAATGTGTAAAGTGATCATGCTAAGTTCTTCCACGATCTAAAATCCCTTGTAATAAGCCATTCCTGGTACAAAACTGTAGCAGAAACGATGCATCGGCTGTGTGTTCCTCGAGCCATGATCATGATATGGCACCTGACCGCAAGACACATTGTTTTTGGGGCCGTTCGCCAGCATGGAAAGGTGCTGTTTATAGTGATTGATCCGCTGCACGCTGGTTGTGGGTGCAAACGGGCGTGATCTCACGAAAAATAGCACCATGCTGCGGGATCAGGAAGGAATGGTTTCCTTGCCACTTATGCGAATAGCGCAGAAAGAAAGGAAGGAACGAAAACACGGTACCCAGGCTCGGTTCGTACGAAAGTAAGAACACATTTAACCTCTGACATACTGGTTTGGCCTAGTAATTTCAATAATGGCAAACATTAGCGCCTTTGTTACTCGACTGGAGGGAATGGATTCAATTTAATCATAATATCAAAATTAAATGCACATTCCAATCTTCGTTACCCCTGGCACGGATGTGTCAGGCTGCAAAGTGCCGCACGGCACGGGTGGTGAATGTTGGAGCATGATCCGCTAGGATGCAGCCTTTACGCTCGAAAACAGATTGCCCGAGCGCAATTGCATTGCATCCAGGAAAATGATCGCGAAACCATAAGGAGAATAAGTGAGATAATGTATCCACACTATGGCTACAACGCGTCTTTTTATAGAAGCGGGAACAATTTTCTTACTACATCGATTCAAATCTTAGTGATAAGCCTTGTGCGCACGGGTGCTTTGGTCTACGAACGGACATTTTAACTTGTGAAGTGTAGGTGTATGGGTAGGTGTGCGAAAATAACGTAACGCTCTTAAAGGGGAAATTATTCGGTGGTCGCCGATGCGCTCCGTGTTAAGCCTAGTGCTCGAGCAAGCGACCTCGAATCTATCTTGCTGCGAGAACGATCATTCCTAAAGACGATAGATCACGTACGTCCCAGTGTATGGTGGAGAGTTGTAATCATGCAAGTAATCCACACTGAGCGAAGAAACGCCCAACCTCAAACCGGATGTCCATCGTTCCAGCTGATTGACAGACAGGTAACGTGCATGACCATCGGCTTCGACGGAAGGAATCAGTCTCTTCCGTCCGGACCACGTAGGTTCACTGTACGGCGGCTTTTCTGACGCTACCAAACGCACGGCTCCGTGCTTCGGTGGGGTCGATTAACTCGTAATCTAATTATTTACACACATTGTTCGGGTCTTTCGGTTTCGGTTGAGTGTTGGTGGATTTGGACGTCATCGTGTATAGTGTGATCGGAACGAATTGCCGTATTAAAGACAATAAAATAGGCACAGCTAGCTTCAAATACTACGTTTAATGGAATGTATCACACCAATGCTGAAGTTAAGGCATAACATTTTTTCATTTCTTGTTATACATGTATTACATGTTTCAGAGCTGTAAGTATTGCATAGACTATTTTATATCACTCCTTCCATTTTATGAGACGAATAGTGTCCTGTGCAATTACAACTCTGAAACTAGGAGGACCTATAGCCTCAATTTCACCTTCTCAATCTTCCTGACGCTTCTCGCAAGCAGAGCTGGATAACATTATTTTATAAAAATGCTCATTCCACTAGCCGCTCAGGTTGAACATCTCCGCAAGACGATTCTCAGTGCAAGACTGAAAATGTTGCCTGGGGGTGGTTTTCTATCGCAGCTATCGTCTCACCGGGTAATGTGAGCGATTGGTAGAACTGCAACTAAAAAGTCAAGTGGGTCTTAGCCTTGCCAAAGTGCATTGGCAAGGTTCGAATGTCATTCAATGCACTCTTGTCATGTGTGTGTGTGTGCTGGCTTGCCGTACGAAGCGAACGAGAACGATATGGCATGAGCGGTAAAAGCAATTGGTTCAACATTGGAGTATGCTTACGGAGCAGGACGCAGGGAGGCGGTCTTT
>KZ068967.1:194143-207563 GCA_002091845.1 Anopheles cracens
AATAGCATGGAAATGAGTGATGGTAAGGGCAGGGAAGGACAGGGCGAGGCTGGGATGTGTAAATGAAGAAGGTGCAAAATTAAGAAAAATACATTTAAGTTTCCACGTACCAGCCGGGACGGCGGGCCTAGCTGCGTGTTTTCTTTCCGCGTTTCGGAGGACGTGGCCGCGAAGGAGGGTGATCTGATGAAAACAAAACAGACCACACCACCGTCGAGGCGGATTTGCGTTTAATCGATCGGTTCGGGCAGCATTGAGTGGAGTTGAGTCAAATCAAAATCGATACATCTGCCCTCTCTTATTGGATGTTTGAAATGATTGCATTTTCAGGCAGTAAGTATACTGTTGTGCAGATGCTTAGTTGTTTTGTAAATTTCCCTACGCTACAACGGTTTTATACACAAAGAATCATTTCATCTATTAACTCAGCATGTTCACGTCAGCCTGGTCGTATTCCATACAAAATGAAGTAATTTAATAAAGATGTTTTTTTTCGCGCAGATTGTTCACTCATTAACAAAGACAAAGCGTATGCGCTACACGCAATTGTAACAGCAAAGTAAAAGGCGTATTTAATCAAGCTTGCGCCGGACGCTTTTTATAAATGAGCATGGCACTCTGCGACCGGAGCGAAACCCGAATAATTCAATTTCTTTCCACGGAAGTTCACAGTTGGTGAAATGTGTGAATGCCAGCTGGTGCAGTCGTGGAAAAGTAAAACCATTCTCATATACACACACACACACACACACATACCGCCTCCTCGGCACGTAAGACGCTTCCGACGACAGCGCGGAACTGGCTGCGCTCTCCCATCGTACACACCCCGTCCCCGCCGGGATGTGTGAGAGGAGCTGAAGAAAAGCTATTTATTCATTTATTTGCGCTTTATATGGCTCGCTACGACCCAAGATGACTGTCCCTAGCACAGACCGGAGTTCTTGAGTTCCTCCTCGCACATCCTGTGCAGTGTGTTACCGGTTACAGTGGTTTGCGCGTTTCTCATTACTCAATGAGTAAAAACGGAACAGATAAGAAAAGTGCCAGGCGCTAGAAGATGCCACCAAAGTGTGCGCGCGGGATCGAGATGGACGTTTGAGGAGGTGAGGAATGTGAAACGAAGCGAAGTCTCCTCTCCACGCGGATGCCAAATGCCCGCCGAGTGGAAAGGGGCAAAATAAGTATGGCGCTTGGAACGTGGCCCATCCATTCGTCTTTTCTCTCTATCTCTGTCTCTCTCCCTGCCGCGCTCGAGAAGTGGCGGCTCCGGTGTGGAGAAAAATATAAAATAAAAATTTATTGCACGTTAGAGAGGGTTCCCGTATGTACGTGTATTTGTATGTGACGCAGAAATGGGTGGTGCGTTTTCCCAAACTCCCCCTACCGGCGGCTACGCGAAGCTGTGAGTTTTCCACAGCTTCCTGCGATGTGTGTTTTTCTCATTTCGCATTGCATGTACACTTCGGCCAACCGTGATTGCCTCACTCGCATTAAGCGCTCACACTTTTCACTCCCCTTGCGTATCCTTGCCGCGTTCGTCCTGTCGCTGTCGTTTCATTTGGACTTTCCTCCCCCAGCCATCGGACTTTTCCGGGACGACGTGCCCGGCCCCGGCCCCGGCCACCGGGACTCGGGCAAAAGAAGTCGGGAAAGAAAATTATTCCTAAGGGGTCCTGCATTATTCTTCTTCGTTTCGCGGGGGTGTTACCGCTGAGCGTCGTCTCATCAAGGGGACGAGATACGGCGCCGCCAAGTGTGGTGTCCGGACGGGACTCTGTCCCACTCGTGACCATGGCCACGAGGGCAGCAGACGCGTGGCGGTTGTATGTGTGCACATATAATTTTAATGAAAAGAGATGGGTGATTATGGCACAATGAAGATGATAGCTCGAGAAGCCGCGCGCCAGGAAGTAGGGCGCGCGCGTTCGGCTATGGACGCTGAGGACAGCCAACAAAAGCGACCGAGCGGTGGAGAGTGAAATGCGCGAGTGAAATGACAGCAGCGGAACGAATACAGCGACCGAATGAGATAACACGAAGCCGGTCCGGTGTGGCATGTGTGCCCGGAATTAAGAAGCCGGGCGAAGTTAAGCAAGATTTATGGTGGTATATTTTAGCGACAGGATGGTCGCCATGTTAGATGTTTTGTGTTTTTATTTGCGTGCCGGAGTCGGTTTAAAATATAAAGATAATAAGAGGTTTAAGATGATAGTAGCAACGCTGGGAGTAGAATAGAGTTATTTTAAATGGACGGTGTTGGTATCCGCATTCGAGGGCTATCCGTTATACTTATCTCAGGCGGTAGGGAATGCAATGCGTAATAGTATTATTGTGGTCCGCGTTTGATCATTTGAACTTACATAAATGGCTAATTTGTATTAACTGTTATTTTGATACCAAAGGTGAGAAATTACTTAGCTTCCAGCAATGTTTTGGTAGTTTGACTAATTACGGTTCCCATTTGGAAAGTTCATCTAATTCATTCGAATGAAAATTTCAAATGATCGAATAAATCTAAATGTGCAAAATTCATGAATGTTAAAATAGCTAAAAAATTCACCGGACACAACACTAGATCGTGAAGAAGAAGTCAAATGAAACCCGGTAAATTAAAAAATGAGACAAGACACTTCTTGCGATTAATTAATTGTTTCGATTGGATTAGATTGCAAGTGTGTATTTGTCTTAGACAAAAATTAATTAAATTAAATTACGTTATCATAGATTAAAATTCATAGAGAACAAATTAATTGCTGAAAATAAAATAGACGATTTCATTGACGACTAAATTTGGGGGAAATTTCTTTCAAGCGGTAATCATCGCCACAAAAACAAGAACTCAAACATACTAAATGGATATCCAACCATTAACTGATCCTTCGAGCAGCCTGGCATCACAAAACCTTTGAAGTGACACCCATCCACTCATGAACCGATAATCCCATTCTGAAAGGTGTTAATTTTACGAATCAACCTACTCATGCCCGTGTGAGACCATAAGTGCGAATTGACTTTCCTCATTGATGCCAAAGAATCCGTGCAAAGAGTCGAACGCAAAAATAGCACCGATTAAATCCTTTGAGCAAACATAGAGACATCATCAACCGGGAAAATGGCAAACAAAACGTTCCTGATGCGATGCAACAAGCATTACAAGACCCTCCCGATCTCGTTTTCCCTCAAAATCCCACGCGCAAAACTGCATTCGGCAAGAGTATCCGCAAATGCATTGGCACACAAAGGCCACCAATCAAAACAGACCCTTCCTGGGTGCTGGTGGCAGAGTGCAATCTATCAAAAACCTCCTCCCCAAACGCACGAATGGCGAACGACGGATTCGGCGGATGTTAATTTGCGGTACAAATCCTAACCCCTGGCTCTACACACCAACGATGTGCGGGGTTCGATTCACTTTGCGAAAAGTTGCACTTTTTGCAGCCGGTCCCCTCACGGGTTGCAAATTGTGGGCTGCATGCGCCACCCCTATAGTCAATTGGCAAATTCATCCATTCGATCCACCCCTCATTCGCCGGCGGCGAAGCAATGCACCGATAAGCAGAGCCGCTTATGCGGTATTGCACCGACTTCTATGCAGCGGAGTAAAGAACACTAAAACACCATTAACCGTATTACATTCACCGCTCAACAATGGGAGACAATAGAAGAAAGGAATCACCGCTACCACCGTGCAAAAGTTGCATATCCTTGCATCCGAGGGCGAATGCTATGCAAAATTGTTCATCATGCGATGGCTTGCGCCCCTCCGGGCAGAGAATGCAATTGCCGGTGCATGTGAGTGTAAAACGGTTTGCCCTTCGGTTTGCCCTCTAACACAGCACAGCACTGCGCTTCGAGGCGACCGGTACCCGACCGCATTTTCGAATCACCGCAAATCTGTTGCCGTTTTCTGTACCTGTCATCGATCCCATTTCCGTTCCTTTTGTCCACAACAGCAGCTAGATGCAATGAACGTCAATATTTTGGCAATTTCAGAACGGTGCTACATTCCCCCCGGGATGTGGCTGGATGGAGTGCGCATGTGGAGAGTGTTTTGTAGCCTGTCCCAGGCCTCACGGAATGGTGAGAGGATTAACTTGCAGTAATTGCAAAATTATGCACCCGCGAGTGCAAAACGAGATGACAAATCATCGCCGCTGGCATACATTGCCGCGACGGTACCGGATTATCGATATATTCAAAATACATACAGTGTTACGCGTACAGACCCGAAAGGTTGGTCGTTATGTTATACCTGCGTGCACAGTGCCAGCTGGCAATCCCTTTACCTTGGAAAACAGCCGTGTAGAGCAGAGTGGCTTTGTGTGCATATTTTTATCATTTTCCGAAACTTAACCCTCAATTCACCGTTTGCCAGAGATGTTGATGAAAGAGAGAGAGAGAGAGAGATATATAAAAAACATATCATGAAACAAAACACCATTAAAGTGCGTGCAGAGGTCTGGATTCTGCGCTAATTGATTATTCAAATTTATCCCCGTAACCCCCGTTGCTATTGGATCAGAAGACTAGATGTGTCGCTTGGTTACAGAATAAGCACACACATGGAGTTGTTTAGCAAATCTTACGTCTCTTGGACCGGTATATTTATAACATCCGTTTGAAAATCCCTGCTTGGCTTCAAAGAATGTAAACTATGCTGTTTCAGATCCCGATAAACCTGATGTTATATCGCTCGCGTGAGCGCCTGTAGTTCCTTATTCATATACGAGCTATATTCAACGATTCATATGGAGATGTATTATGTAGAATGAGTACTTTCAAATGATGATTCACTTTTAATCACTGTTTGGCTCAAAAACATGCAATCTCTACGATCTAAGACGAACGGGACAATAATCATTGGGAAACGGGTCAATATTCAACAAAATTCATTTTTTATCTGTCCATCCTGCAGGAAGCGTCACAACTATCTCGTCATAAACAAAGTGAGAGGACTCTAACACGCACGTACGCGTCCCATCGTTCGAAAAGGAAGTTTAGCCCTTTCGAGTTTTTTGTAGTCAAATATTTCCACAGCAGCGGCTGCATTTTACCCCATTGCGTGATCACTGTATGATTCTTGCGCACGATGCTCTGGTGCGCTTGCTTGCGTAGCTAACGTATGTAAATTAGGCCTTTGGACTGGATGTTTGAGGGATAGATTTTTTTCTGTGCCTACCTTATCACAGCTTCCCTACGCTCCGCAGCTAATGGATGAATCGAAATCGTTGGATTCAAATTTCATTCGGTGAAAAAACACGTATGCCACTGAGCATGAAAAAAATGCTTCATGAACAAAGCGAGATGATTATGTTTTCGAAACTGCCGTGCCAACTGTAAAAAGGATGCATTCATTATAACGTCGGACATGTGTTGTATTGTACTCTAGTGCGTGCCAGTTTTTTGTTATCGACCGATTCCGTATTTCGATCAATTGCTTTAGCACGGAAAGGTTGAATAATGTTGACGAAAATGGTAGTGATATACGTTTGTGAATTTCGTATATATTAAGATTCGCTGTTTTAAACTGCTAGGCGTAGCTAGTTAGAATATATTTCAAAGTATAATATGAACACGAGTGCTCTACTCGATATTCCGATATCATTATATATGATCCTATTATTATAACACACTTGAAGCGTATCCTGCATAGAACATGGCCACACAATATAAAATCGATGGTTTCTAGGAATTGGTTTGACATAGAATAGAATATAATTTCTTGAGCTCTTTAAAGGAAGTAGGGTTTTGTATGATTTTTTGTTTAAAATAACACAAATGTATCTACCCTTTTGTCGATCATTCTGCTTCACCCTGCTTCTGAGAGCAGTCCATGCTCTCGACATTTTAGACTTTATAGACTTTTAAGAATGCATTAATGTATCCGGTTAATTTAGACTATAATCTAAACCATAGGTGCTGGCTAATTAACAGACCTCGTGCAAGTTCATTGACGATAACATACATGTTTGGTGGAAGAATTGCTGATTACGTTGATTGTAACGTATTTTTAGTATTTTAACGCTCCAGGTCACGGCAGATGAGCAAAAATGGCAACAAATTGCCGTCAACAACAAACATGACAACACAGTTTTAAGATATCGCCTCCGGGAGGATTATAATAGCATTGATAATTTGTATATTTCATTGATCATCTTTCGTTAGAAATACAAAAATCATACTCCTTATAACGAATATCATGTCCATTGGTTCCTTTGTAATATTGTTCAACTATTCGATACTATTTGAAAGCCAAATGAATCGAAGAAACTATTGACACTCTATTGAAACTACTGACCAATCGGTGTTCGGGGATTTAAAACAGCAAATTCTGTATTTTAAATGGAGTACTTTTTGCTGCTGTTGCACACAGTTTAATTTTCAACTAGAAGGAATTACATGGTCTCTAAAACATCGGAAACCGATAGATAAAGGTCCTATTTTTATTTCCACATTTTCCTAAAGTTCATATTTTTACTACACTGTACTATAGCGTCCATTTTACGAATGTCGAATCATTCCCCTCCGAGTAGTTCCTCTATCAAGCGCGGTTATTCCAAACACTGGCCACATCCCACATCCCTGCATGCACATGGGAACACCCTCAGTTTTAGCAAACAGTCGAAAGTGGGTGTCGATCTTGGCTAGGGTACCATGAATCACTGCACCCCATGTGCATTTGCAACCCTCTCACATGTGAGCGTTCCATTTCCACGATGTTCACAACCTCGCGTGGCGAGGAAATTATGTTGTGAACGCTTGTATGTATTCGCGCAATCAAACTCCACCCTATTATTTTCCGTGCAATAATGGACCTTGCCTGCAATGACCCTTACTTTTGTAAATATGTGTAGGCCAAGCATGAAAACTGTCTGGATGGAAAAAACTAACGTTCCGGTCAAAGTCCGGCAGGGAGGGTTTAGTTGAGTCTAGCTAGTCGAAGGAATATTCCAGGTATGAAGTTAAAATTGCCATTTGAATCTTTTGTTTTGCGTGTTTTTTTATTGCTTTTTAAATTTATTCATTTTTTAGGGTATGAGAATTGATTGCAATTGCTATTGACATTTCGACGAAAATTCAAAGTTTTCTTTTATCAATAAGTTTGTATTATTGCTCTATGTTATATAAAAGACCATGGATAACTGGACAAGAATGATGACATATCACCAATAAAGTAGGACATATACCTCAGACGAACCCGTATGGTCCCATATATATGGAATCATTAACCCCAGACGATTTCAACCCGTAACATGTCTTCTAGGTAATTAGGTCTGTGCTATTTTTCTCGTAAATAATAAAGACAGTTAAACACTGATAAGTTATAGCGATAAACTATCCAAGCTACGCGGAATGTCAAACAAATATAGTCGCATCGAACGAAAATAAAAATATTCACAACTCTTGAACCCGTTTGTGCTAGAAATTAATTCTTGTCTCGTGAAAACCACTTCAACTCTTTTACTGCATATAAAATGCTCCAAAGTAATCGCGAAACGCGGCAACATAATGAAATAGCCAACAATTATCATAATGTATCATAAGATCGTTTTCATCGGCACCACCACGGTCATCGTCATATTTGGAATGAGGTAAGCAGACGGAATGTTTTGCAAAATGCATTCGACCGTGCATTTTTCCCTTCTACTTTCGCTTCGTTTTCCATACGGGTTTTAATTTAATCAGTAACATTTTTACTAATGTTTACCAAGGCGAACCCGTCGTTGCGGAAGATTTCCATCTCATCTTTCCTCGCTCGCCTTATCTTGCAGTACATTATTTGGTTTCGGGGTAGCACTGGAATTGAAATGAAAAAAGTCCACTACCTAGCGGAGAGATTATTTGTCTGCAATTTTTTAAGCATCCTTGCATTTTTACTGTCGGTAACGATGGTGAACGTTACCTGTTCGTGATTTAAATATGCATACAATCGGAATAAGTACATGCAGATGTATGCCACACGATTTTGAAGTTGAGAAGTCGTTCGTAAATATTTGAAACGTAAAACAGGGAGTTTAATTTGAGCGAAATTGTGGTTGAATGTTGTTACGTGAAGGAACGACAATTCCCGCTTTTGTTCGTACCACAAATCGTTCCACCAGCAGTATTGCTCCGTCATCATCACCTGTATGAAACAGAAATTTGAAAGAGAAAAAAAAATTGTCGCAACAATTGTACTTACCGTTTGTAAAATAATCACATGCGAATCACATTGAAAACAATTTATCGAACTACAGTTTTCACGCAATATTGGGCTAAATAATATGTGGTTTTCCATCATATTTGCTTCAACATGGTATATTCAAACATTATTTGGTGTGGCTCAAACAGTGGCTCAAAGCCTCTATAATATATCAAACAACAGCATCATACATTATTCGTGTCTTCGATGATTCGATATCCTTCCATAGTTCATTGGAAAATATATAGATGGCAGCAGCATCAATATCAGGATACGTGGTTTGTGTCTGAGCTAAACACGTGTTTTTTTATTATGAGCTCGTGTGCATGAACATGCTGAACGTGGAAAAGTATACAGATCAGATAATCTAATTTGGCGCTCGTTTGACGTTGAATATACTTCCACACATAGCTTATATCAAAATGCATGAAATAAAACACATATGGTCTATGAGTCATACGTTCCAAAAGAGTTCTAAGATTCGTTTTCTTGCATATGAGCAAATATGTTCCGTAAATTCAAATGCAAAGAGAAGTTTCCATAACAATTAAAAGTGAAAAGGAGAATTTTTATGTAACATAAATACGTGCAATACGCCTCATTACTCACTCAGAGTTATAGCGCTATCATATTTTATCTGTATAACATCAGTAAGATGGTTCACGCACACAGTACATACGTGCTTGTTAGAAAATCATACATTCGTGACATGTACGTACTCCTTGTCAATGCTATAAAAATTTATGATTAGAGTGCGTAACCGTTAGATCTGCTCGATCACGTCCTAATCATGGCTGTAGGGCTATATTTTCTGCTTCTGTACTGTCGTTGAACTTTTTTTTCTAAATTAAGAAACTTCCCTTAGTCAGTTGTGTATGCTTTTTATGGCCTTATTTGTGTCATTTTTTTTCGAAGCGACATTCAAACGAGTGTTTTTTGGCTAAAGCATAACAACACAGTCGTATGAGCATGATGTAGCGGAAAAGATATCCTGGCCCAGCCGCACCGTCAGTGTGGGTGCTTCAAAAATATCGGTATCGATTTCTTTTATAGCGCTAATGCAGAGCAAAACAAAACAACTGTACCGGCGTCTATGAAGCGTGCAGGCAGGCAGGCTGGCGGAAACCAAAGGCAGCATGCGTCAGAACTAATACGCAGCCGTTCATCAACACAAGGACACACGCGGGTTTCCTTACGGAGCCTCGTGCACGCGGAGACCCGCGGCCCGTCCCGTACGTGCTGGGTACGAGCGGGGATAAAATTAACCAGTGTATGCAGGCCACGGGTATATGTACGGCCAAGTGCGTTCCGTTTTTTTTACCTACCAGTTCGAGTACAGAGTCCTTTGTGGTTACCCTTGTCGGAAGAACCGAACGAAAAAATCCCATTCACTGTATGCGTCGCGAGAAAGCGAGTGTAATGTACGCAGAAGTAGGAAAGAAAAAACGCCTTATGGTGAAAAAACGGCGCTTGGGCCCCGTGGAGAGTTTGCCGTATGCAAATTATTCAATACGGGGGTTTCGAATTTATGTCGTTTAAATTCTCTGGCTCTGTTCTTTATCAACCAGCGTAAAGGGAACGTAGATTAGAACGAATGTGTTAATGGGGAGAAAATAAATACCGGCGCCTACTTCATGAGTAGCAAGAACAAATGTTCGATACAAAGATTTACGATTCTCGTACGATGAGTTAGGATATTGTTGATACGATTAAGGTTTATGAGGAAGAAATGGTACGTTTGTGAGATGTTACATAGGAGATGTTACATGGAAAGTTTAAAAGTGCTGCATACTTAATTCAAATGTAAACAACAATTTTCTCCTTTTTTAAAAGAGATATTTCATGTAATTCATACTGATGAATTCGTGGTAAAGCAAATGAAAGTATTTTGATACATATATGGTAAAATACGTGTTGTGAAACATTTGAAATAGTTCCCGGTTACCACGCACACACTAGCATTCTTTTTTACTAATTTAATAAGCTTCCTCTTTACTTAATTTCACCCCAGACTGTAGAGCAGTTTCCATGAATCGATAGTTTGTTCATTGATGGTACGCAAACAGCATTAGTTTACCGGCAAACGCAGTATGAAATCTATCCACAGACCAACGTAGACTGGCGGAAACTACCGAAAAAAGCTCATCCTTATTGATTTAAACGACTGCTTTGAACGATGCCAAATATCACACAAACAGCAGGCAAGCAGATCGCTGCTTTTTTGTAGGGCCCGGGACTTTGTTTACATACGGGTTTTTATTTTCCAGACCGACCAGACCTTAATCTCGCAGTTTTCCATTTGGTTTCCTTACCTTCCTTCACCGGGGGAGAAACAGGATAGGAACCAAGAAACCCGTGCGGTCGTTAAAGAACATTTAACAGCATTCGACACGATCGGAGATGGTTTTTCGTGATTCTTTGGAATTAGTAGTGCGACGAATACATAAATTTCAATCAGTTTTCAATCCCTTAAATGAACCGAACTTGGCACGGCGAGTCGCTTCAGCTGCTATTTATCATGTTACGGAAACGTGCGGAACATTAAACGGACTGTGTTCAAAATTATTCCAAAAGTATACTTGAAATAAGAAATTAGTTTAGAGACTGGGGAAAACTCGTTTGCTTTACAAGAATTCAAGAATACAAGAGCTGTAAGTCTTATAAGTACACACTTGAAAAAACATAACCACGAGCGTTTAAAACGAACAAAATGGAAGAACGAGCCAAAGAACAAAATTATATGCGGAATCAATAAAAAATAAATCTCAAGGTCAACTGAGTCAAACACACTGGTCCTAGCTAAAGCACCAGCGCCAACGAGAATATGAATTGCGTGTGTCCTGCATATGTAGGTGGACAACACCTGGGGTGCAACCTATGACCCATTCGAATGGAACCATGCCAACGTACCTGGTTCCTACGAATACAAACGCCTGGAACGGCCACCTTTTCGGCTCGTGCGTTCAGATCATCACATTTACATAAAACTCAACCACGAACGGCGAATGTAAACGGCTTACAGTCGTAGAGTACTCATTTGTGATATGTAAATGATAATTGCTTTCTTGAGGCGTTCGTTCTAATATTTGGTTTGAGCGTGTTCACATATTTCCATCTCCAAATTTCCTTCGAAGGCGGCGAACGTACCTTCGAAAGTGTCCATTTGAATATTGGATCGGTCATATCGTCCTAGCGAGCAAAACATCTATGACCCGCACGAACACGTAATGGTAGAGTGAAATAAATTTTCATATTTTTTTTATCTGTGAGTTGAATTAGAAAATGATTTTTATTTTGGCTACTAAATTCATGTATGTATACTGATATGAAATTAATGTTTTGCTGCCTTAGTGATAAATATTTCGAACGTATTTTTTAATAGTTGGCTAGTTGCTAAAATAATACTATATGCAAGGACACCTATGAACTAGTTTCAAATAACCAGGCGTACAATACATATCATTTTTTTCACGACTCAAGACCAACAGTCCAGCTTTAATTAACACCACAATGATTTTTTTTCCTGCAGGCTCTCTCTATGGGTCAAACTAGGGTTAGAACGCACGTCTAAAGTGCCAACAATGTCATAAAGGAGTCTAATGTGGGGAAAAACGTGAGCGTGTGGAATACGTTTCGGAAAGTATCACCTCAACCACCCGCACTACAACCCCCGCCACGATTCCTGATTGCAGCTAATGTATGGACAGCCGTTCATTGCCTCCGGTCATCGCTTAGCTTTGATATAAGACGAGGGCAAGGAATATAAATGAGGGTCACCTAACACCTACAGAAAGGACTCACGTGTATTTTGGTACCCTTGCAATGACACGTGGCGTGGCAGCAAATTAAGTTCAACCCCCCTCCCCCCCACCCCCTCTCACACACACATACACACAAACACACGCACACACATACCAGCAGTACGTAAGGCGTGTGTGATTTTTACTGTAGAGCGCTTGACTACATTATATTCTGTTTAGTGTTTTGCAGGGTTTCTAGTGAGCCTGCAGGATTATTTTCATGAGCATATTAGTAGAAACTACGAAACGAGGCTTTGCATCACATAAAGTGAAAGTGATAGTTTTGGTTTTGTATGTGGTAGTTCCAACAACTAAGTTAACGGTAACGCTTCGCCTTTATATTATCTCATAACTCCTGGTCACCAGCGTGTTCTTTTCCTTCTTCATAACTGCAATACGACAAACGATCTAGCGGTTTGTTGCGCAACGTCCGCATCATATTTGTGTCTGTTTACATTTAACAAATGGATTTATTTTTCAGTGCAACAGCACACCAGAGCTTGCTAAGATGAGCCGTTCTTTGGCCGTCAATTAAGCATGAACGAAATGTTTTTTTTTAATACATCACTGCCTACACATGAGCAAAAACAGCATCATCAAAACCGAAGCAGGCCGCAAAAGAAATTGCACGCGCATGTTTTGTTCGCGTCAGATACGGTCCTTTCCATGTTTCTTATCAAGAGCCACCGTACGGTGAAGATTCACCAGGGCTGCGCTTCGGAATGAAATCAAAGAGGTCCGCATCGCGAGAGAAGAAACTCGTCGCTTCGCGGCTGTAAAAAGTGATATAATACCGGGTGAAAAACGTTGGTAAAAATGCTCTCCGATCGGCTGTAGGTATCGGCACGGATCGTCTAGGTATAATCGGTTTGGTGTGGGACAAACCTGCACAGACGAAAACAACAAGCAGGTTGCAAAAACAACAATTACTGTTACGATGACAACACAACGGCTAATGGGTTTGGATTGAGGTGAGTGATCGTGAAATAAATATGTTTCGCACTGACAGTTGAATGTAGTTGCGTATGTTGCAACACGTGGAACTAATGATGCGCAAGAGAACACTTTTGTGGCATGAAGATAATCAAAACGAAGCATATTAGTCGAGCATTGATTGGATAGGCAATCCACAAAGAGTACTTCATTCATGTACCTACCACAAAAAGTTCTCTACCATACTTTGGCGTTAGTAAGACAAACATGGAAACTGTGATGCTATGATGTAGAATATTAAATTAACACAGTGTACTTCGATTGATATGCGTTGAATACTCAATGCTGTTAAAGTGGAACCTCCTAAAGGTAGCCGCTCTCAAAGATAAGATGTTTTACTAAGATGAACATTTTGACAGTCCCTTCATTTAAAACATACTTTTTGTCTCTAAAACACCTAGTTTTTCAAAATCGGCATTGCTCTCACCTTGTTGACTGTCAGCTC
>KZ068967.1:207573-217935 GCA_002091845.1 Anopheles cracens
AAACAGCATTTAACATTCCGGTAGTTTACGTTCATACAGCATGGTGCATTAGTTTTCTAGCTTATATCGAAAAATGTTTCGAAGATGGTTTCAGTCCCTCCTTCTGCTATCTTTGGAAGGTTGCATTGTAATGTATTGTATGTGGATGGAATCAATCGAATGTGCATTGTTAGGGAATGAGCATTGGGATTAAAAAATAACTTAACCTGGTATTAAAACGGCACTGAACGTTTCGATGCCGGTCAAGCTGTGTAGCAGTAGTTACAGTTTTGATCACTGCCAACCGCCCAGCAGCATACAGGGAACATAAGATTGTTTTGCTTTTTGTGCATCAACAATTTGTCATTTCGATACAGTAGCTACAAAGTTTCACTTGTTCCAAGCAACACGTGAGCATAAGCGATGTTCACAGTGTCATGGTGATGGTGCCTCCAGAAGATTGATACTCATCTCCAACCTCCGGTGATCATCTTCTCAGGCAATCAATTTGGGCGAAGATTGTTTTTATGTCAGCCAAGAAGTCGTTCAACGTTCGGCGGTGCTTAAGATGCACGGCCGCATCCGCACGGTCGCATCCGAGCAGAGGGCGAAAAAAAGGATGCTAATCTTTGAGTTTATCTCTTCATTCGCAGATGATTTCAGCGGCAAAAAGTTGTTCCACTGCAAGAGGCCTTGTAACTCAATTATATACCGCTAATGTAATTGAAATTGGCTGAAATGAAGAAAAGCGTACAGTTTTCATTTGCACGGTGGCGTCTGCAAGTAAAAACTGACCCGCTTTTTTCTCCCAATAGTGTGTCCAAAACCCATACTATATTGCACTTTTGAGTGAAGCGAAATATGTTATTATCCACCTTTTGTCGAGCTATGCCGCCGTAGTCGCCGGAAGAGAAATCACTTTGTCAAATTGCAGGACAATCGTTCTTATCCGCGGTGGAATCGTGAGGTAGCGTCGAGGTTGAACATGCTTCCCCATCGTCATATCACACACCTATAAAACCTATTCCGGCTTACCCATACGGCGAGCAACTGCACCCGTTGTGAACGGTCCCAACATAAAACTGTAATGATACTGTCGGTGAAAGGATAGTGCTTATTTGCGGTGACCACAAAATGTGTATTATTTTTTTTAAACAAACCATTGCTTTCTTCTTCGAGCTCATCGTACCTGGCAGTTGTTTCATGTTTATATCAGTAGAGCAATGCACTGATAGTGGGTGAAGCTATTCCGGCTAGAATGATGATTGGTTTGCTTTGCAAATAATGCACTTCAAGTAAGGTAAACAACGTGATGTGTCACTTTCCGCATGTGATATAATCTGCTATGAGTTGAAATGGATGTTTCCCATCCAGAAAGAGGTTTGGTGGACTTGATCTTTATTTTTTCGCATTGCGACCGACATTCGTTCGACTCAACCCAAAGAAACGCATGTACGCGAATATATGGCGTAATGAAGATTTCGTGAAAAATGTGCTTTGCAATGCACATAATTATAAGACGTAGTCACATCGTTACAACGTGAGAAACACGTGTTCATCATTTGAGAAATCATTTATGCATGACGTTTGGAAAAAAATGTTCCCTATAGTCAAGTAAAAACAAACGCTCCTACCCTAATCAGATGCGTATGATAATTTATATTTTCAGTCACACAATTTTCTTTCACGCTGGTTTTGACGCTGCGCAAACATACTCAGCGACATTCGCGGAATCTTAAATTGTGCCACGAATTCGGCGCGACAAATGTTCCGAAAACCGATTCGTTTGATCACTTTACTCTATCCATGAAATACCAATCGTTGCGTCATTTATTTCGAACTGTATCGGCATTGTGTTTCCTCGATTGTGTCGTGCATCCATTTTGGGCACTGATTTAACAATTTGAGAAAACATTCGCACACACATGCGCGCAGTTACATTTCTTGAAAACGTATTTGCGTTTTGGCAGAAACGAGCGTTGCATTCACAATAATCAATCAACTCCAGCGCCTCGCAACATGCTATCATCATGTGGTCCCGGATTGGGACGAAAACTGGGAACGAAACATTCATGCGAAACTATTGCATGCGATCAGATTTTGTTCCGCGCGCTACAACGGGCTGAAGCACACACCACACTTCCTGGCGGGAACTTCCTTCAGCGCAGCGCAGCGTAGCGTGTCTTGCTGACTCCTTGAAACGGCTCTTATGACAAATTAAATGCATGGAGCCAGCCGTCGTTGATGAATGGCGTAAATTAATAAGTACAAGATTCATATATTCATATTCGAAAAATAAATCGCACACCCGCTCTCGGTGGCCGCCCGGTACGGGAAGAAACAGACCGTGCACAACCGTGGACGTGGATTGTTTCACGGCGCTTGTGCCATCTGTGCGGGAGCTCTCTTGTGCACGGGAGTTGGAAACCGACAGCTCACAACGATTATCGAAACGATTTGCACGACCATGTCCTGCATATATCAAACGGAGATGCATACTGCGAATGGGGGAGCCATCCAAAATCAACGGAACAGCGAGAGAGGCTGAAAAACTGCAGAGGTTAAGGAGCCGCCGAGTGAAGATAAATTTGCTCCTATATGAAACGACAATACACAAACACAACCGTCGAGACAACGTGCGAGCAATGTGAGTTTTATTTAAACAGTACAGGAATTATCCACGCTTTAAAATAAACACTTATGCTAAGAGATAGATCACAAGATTATACCGAAATCAATTTCTACAAAACCTTTTTATATGCATTGTGTTATTGTGTCCTGATATAAACAGCAAGAACACTGTTTTGTATATGTATCCTGATAGTTACGTGTTATGTGATATACTTTTGTTCGATAACTGATTATTTAAGTCCATCAACATCAGCTAGTGTTTGCTAGTTCTAACACATTGAATAATGTTAAAAATTTGAAAAAACTCATAGGCAACCAACTTAAAGTATACCAGTTAATATTTAATCATTTTATCTGAACATCAATACTATACTTCAAATGTTACCACAGTCATCAGTTCGCGAAACCAACCATAGAGTGTAGGGATATGAAAAATATCTGCTTACTTCCTTTTATGCTAGCGAGGGTGAGTCCAAAGGATTTCTTAACCTGAAGTATCCTTGAACCGAAAGCCACAATAACTTGTTACTGTGAGCACACACTCTACCAAATAGGTATCAACACAGAAAAAAATCCTACATACTTTCAACACATAGCTTCCCAGTGCGGGTTCACCAACATCAAAAACCTTCCTCGCAAATAAACTCCATAACGTATAGTTAGATATCACCCGAGGCCTCCGAAAAAAAACATACATCGATCCGGAACTCTTCTTGAAAATGGTATTGTGCGAAGAAAAATTATTTGATGCAGAAGCAAATAATGTGATGCAAAATTCTTCGATACGACAATACATGCTCGTGGAAAACCGACCATTGTTATCGTTAGTGTGCGAAATAATCACAATCAAAAATATCGGACATGCAGCTAAGTCATTGCTCATCTTTTTAGCATTTCATAGTGGTGAAAGTATTACCAAATAAAATTACACTACAGAATCGAATTCCGTTTGTTTTATAATGCTCAGACAAATACTTTGAAGCGAAAATACTGATTCAAATATAAAAAAGCGCATTCTTTACATACGGCTTTTAGACAAGTATAATCTAATAGTAGTATGCAGTATGAAACGAATGCTAAAATCCTTCATGCACATATTTCACCTCTCGGTGTGCTGCGAGCATTTGTATTTGAAAGGAATTATTTGTTCGTCCACATTTCACGGAATGCATATGGAGAAGACCGAAAAAAAACGCACCGCAGTAATTGTATTCTTTATTTTCGTTTCATTTTTAATGACTGTCACACATTTTGGCAATGGGTAATGACGGTGGAATGATCCCGGTCTATGGGCTCTTGGATGGATAGAAACGACAGCTAAACACCACCACCATCATTTTTTTCGATAGCAAGGTATCTGCGTAAGCCATGCCCGTGGTTGTTGCTAGTGTGGAAACGCTCTGGAGGAGACGAGGATTTGTTGCCTTTGAAAGCGTCTCTTGGGCGACGTATTTAAATTCATCAAATATTCATACTCATCCCCACATACGTTTTGACAGTTTTTCAGCAAGATGCAGTTGAATGAGATTTTCGGGAATCGTCCCAAACCGGCGCCGGATGGAACAGGGGCGACAAAGGTAAAGATGCCGTGCCGTGCGGCGCAAGATTCCCTACGTGCGGAAGCCTCCTACCGCCCCCTCCCCCCCTTCCACCGATGTTGTGATACACCGGAAACGGATGCGTTCGGAGCGGGTATTTAGCAATTTCGTAAGAGACTGAATATTTAATGCCTTTCAACTCTGTACTTCTTTTTCCTTCTCTAATTTCAACCCTTGAAATAATATACCAGACGACTGTGACACATCACACCACCGGGGCTGGCTAGGTGATGACGAGCTCATATGCATGTGTGTGTGGTGAAGCAAATGAGTTGAGGGAGAGATAAAAATAACACAAGGACGAATGGCACTGGTAGGGAAGCCGGGAAGAAACGTAGGATACAGGAGTTTCATGTGCTGTAAAATACCGTTTAGCCAGTGTGTTTACCTTTCCTGAATGAACTGAAAATGAGGCAAAGGAACCGCTTCAGGATGCACCATAAAGCGAAAGAAAGCTTGGATATGCTTTAATGAGCAATGGTAGAAAATGGAGGCACTGTTTATTCCACCACTGGAAATGGTTTTATCGATTACATATGATCAATAACAATTCCCGCATTCTTAACTTAACGAATCGTGCGGAAAGAACTGCTAAACTGTTTTTGTTATATTTCTTTTGGAGTTTCGGGTTGAAAACCGATATGTCATTTCGTTATTGTAATATGGGGATCAAATGGGATTCTACAGACAGCAGCAAGTACATAACAAGGAAAGCTATGCAAACAATACAGGGTAGATAATAAAGCTCTTCATATGATAATACATGGATGAAGCTACGTTTCTCAACTTTACATACATTCTTACTCATCATTGCTAATGCATGGAACGCCGCGGCAAGATTGCCGAGCAGGCTTCCGATAGCTAATAGATAAGGCGGTCTTATTCGATCACGAAGTTTCGTATCAATCTCACCCGATAAAAAACCGGAATGTCAGTACAAAAGAAAAATCATAATACAAATGCAAAATAAAAGATCTACACCACCGGTCGCTGGCACGTTCATTTTTTTGGTTTGTTTTGCTTTGCTTTGCTTACTTTTGCACCCATCGAACAGCGGTCGCATTCGAAATCGCTAGACGCAGGATGGAGAATAATAAATTCACATCTTTCTGGCAGCCGCACCGATCCGACCGACCGATCGTTCGAACGATCTTTGCACGAACAGTTGAAGCTCACCAACGACGCTACCGACGGTAGCTTCCCTGTGCTACAATCAATTTTGTTTACGATCTTATCTTGCCATGTTTATCGTTAGCTGCTATACTTCTTCTGCATCCACCGTGGCCCACGCTGGCAGCGCGGTGCAGCGTCGAGTGCGAAGAAACGAACCTGTACGCCTTGTCCGACTCGAATTGCTCCATTATTGCGAGCGTTGTTCGAACGCGTTAATGCCAAGCGGTAGCTTTGATGCCGGTGACATCCGCTGTAGATCGCAGCATGCATCGGCTTACGTTTGTCATGTAAGCTAACTCTTCCCCGGTGGCAAAAGAATCCCACCAGTGCTTACTAGACTGCACATTGTTACGACCGCACGGGGCATGGATATATTGACGAGATCGTGATATCTGTTCGCTTGTCGAGCGCAGACACAATCTAGAGCCCTGCAGCGGCCCCACGCCTGGAGCTTTTCAAACTAGGAGCCACATAAGAGCACACAGATAATCTAGCCAGCGTGTTACACAGCTGTGTCGCGAAGCTGCGTAGGAGAACAGGCTTGAATGAATTTCGGGTTGGCGGTCGATCGGTCGGTCGGTAAGCCTTGAAAAAGTACCCGGTTTTCGGTGTTTATATAAACTACTCAACTCCGCCGGTTCACCGGGGTAGTCTAACGGAAAGTGCTGATCCCCAATAATTCCAAGTGTGGCTACGGCTATCCATCATCGCATCTTTAGTCTTTCCGAAAACTTTAAAGTGTTTCCCCTATCTAACACCAGACGGTACGGTTCGTGCTGCGAGTACTCAGCACGCCCGACCGAACCGGGCACGATGAAAGCCTTAAGAGGCCAACCATCGGGAGGTTGGTAGATAAGATGCTCATTTGTTAATGATATTCGATTGTCTCTTTTAGCACCTTTATTAATCATCGGACGCGTTTGGGGGGCCTTTTCGGGCTCGATCTTCCACTTGCACCGGCGCGATTCGTCTTGCCGATGGCTCGTCTAGCCCGCCCGCGTGCCGCGTTGTGAATGAAGCGCTACTGGAAGATGAATGATGGCAGGGTTTTTGTGTTGTATAGGAATGGCCACGGCCGTACAGAAGCCCGTTCGTGGAGAACTTGGCATAAAAATTCAATTTTTCACAAACTAAATAATTCAAATCTTCAAATGAGCATACCCAAAAACCACCAACGCACAACAAAAAAAAGTGTCCGAAAACAGTTCTGCACTCTGTGCCCATGTCGCCTTATGCTATTAGATACATTGGATTCACATCGCTCGGTGTGCCATGGCGTATTTGTCGTCACATATTTCCTTTTTTATAGCTTTCTTATCTAAGATCCGGTAGCGCTACCAAATACCGGATTGTTTGTTTGCTTTTTTGCCTAACCTAGCAACTTATTCATCAATAAAGGGCTACTGGATTTAGAAAGGATTATGGATGTGGGTGTACGTGTGCGCGCGTTTTCATTTTTAAACTGATGAACATGGAAACGAGCAAAAAAAACACAACTGACCATAGCGTTAGGCGTGAGAAAAGATTATGATGACCTTCACTACAGATACACACGGTTGACCATTTCGCAGCCATTTTCACATTAGTCACAACCCAGTCCGCATACCCGCGCCTGTAGACTCATAGATCTTGCGACAGGTTTTCAAATGTTTAGCAGGCACACCTTTAACAATAATCCAAAACCCCAAAACTCAAATCTGCTTTTGTGCGAAATAGTGGTGCGAAAAAGTGGCCAAAAGATATATAATTGATTGAAATTTTCGAAACAAATAAAGCACATTTGTTGAGTCGAGCGAGCCGCTGGTTGTCGCTGTTGTCGTGTTTTCTTGCTGCGTATTCTTTGTCACCCCATACTGTGGTCCCAGCCAAAGACCCCTACTCTCCTTCCTGAAGCGGATCGTCTAGCCCCAGCGATCGTGCACGCTCTGCTGCTCGTTTGGCGGCCGCGGAAGATATTAATTGTCAAACAAGTCCAGCGCTTTTGGAACCATTAATCAGATTTGAATCGTCCCAGCTGTATGGTGTGTGTATCATGCGTATGTTCGGAACGGAAACCAAGCCCAGTTGCACGCTACGCGGTCAGATATCGGGCGAAGCTTGCCCGGGTATGTTAGGCGGTTCATATATTATCTTTAAGAAATGGCCATCTATTCCACCGAGTATGTTTTTTCACTGGCGATAATGCAAACCATAATTTCAGCAATTATTACTTGCTGTGGATCGATTATTTCATGATAAAATGAAGGCCACAGTGGGATGTATCTGGCATTTATTCCGAGCTGTAATATTGCCATAATTTAATTAGATTTTTCTTAGTGGAATTGCTCACTAATATGTCATATGCAGGAGTGTGTGCATGTTTGCGTTTCAGCTTCAACGTACACCCTGATGATTAATGATGAGCGCAGCGCTCTTTCATGTGTATCATGTTTGTGCATTTCTCTTAACCGGAGTATCTTTTATTCCGTTCCGTTCAATGAGAAACGGCGGCTCGTGGATTTCATGATAGAATCGTTAATCTCTTTGAAGCACGAATTGCGCAAAAAAGGCATCGCCGTACGAATTTAGTTGGAAATCGCCGTTCGATTTAGTTGCAAACCGATACACAGTTCGTTTGAAATGAGTTTTGTACGTTTTCCACAAATGCTATTAACAAATTGCATTTTATCACACTAAATGATTCCCCACAAATCTGAGGTCATAGCAAACATTGGACGAATATCATCTGGTGCCTTTATTAAAAGTAATGTTTATACAATGATGCCTCCCAGAGATAGCTGCTGAAGGGAAGAAGTTAAAGTTTTTCAGAGACGGGACAGTGTGTCCTTTGCAAGCAACTTGAGAGGTTCGTGCGATCGTTCACGAAACACCTGCTACAGAAGAGATTTGGTGTATCGGAGAACACACTGTAAACGCATCACAAACGAGCTGATTGGCAATAGTACGAACGCAATGCTGATTTTGTGAAACTAGATGTACAAAATGTACCTGCTGGTTTGAGAAATGTATCTTTGGGAGTTTTTTATGATTAAAAGGCAAAAAACTTGGCAAATACGACGTAAAAACACATATTGAAATATATGACATATTGATACATACTGTGCATCTTCGAGAAACTTGCTATCTTCACGAGGATCTATCTTCGGCAGGTTTCACTGTATATCACAAATGATATGATCAAATTACAATTGGATAACAGTGACCTAGTTCTGCTGGTACTGTTACCAAAAGTTAACTCAAAGAAAACAATCATATCACAATTTCCATGTATGCTTTTTATTGCACATTTTCCCTATATTTTACAACTGCACAATCTACACAGATCGCAACGAAATTATCGTTCCATTTGTTTCCTTGTTTTCCGTTCAATAAATAAATAAATATTCCGACGAAAATAAATTATGCGGAGGTCATCCTAGGATGTGTGGCTCGCTCGGTAATGGTAGCCTACCAAACATGGTGTTTCAACATCCAATTCCTGCCGGAGACTCTTTCCGTCCGTACGTTTATCTGTGTTGTGGGTCTGCTTCAACCCCGGAATTGATAGAGCCGAATCGATCGGCCCCTTTGGTTTTGGTTGATTTGGTTGAGTTTTTGGCGGCTAACAGTAACAGTATCCTTTGGCGTCTCGGAATAAGGCTTGGGATGGATAAGATGATAACGCAACGCTTCGAGTTACCATCCGATCCCGTGTCGGGCTCGTTACGCAAACTTAGTGAGCGGGCTGCTCGTAGTAGTATCGGTACGGATCGTTAGCACGCACCGGGCGTACGAAGTAAGTGGCACGGCGGTTATCATGGCCGGTGTGCACCTGGAAGCTCGTCTCCTCGTGGTGGTCGGCCTTGAAGATTTTCTTCAGCGCCATGATACTGGCAATCGTGAGGGCGACCTTGCTGATGACCAGGGCCTTGAATGCGATGGCACCGAGAGTCTTCAGACCGATCGGTCCAGCAATGCCCATGGCCGTCAGCAGGGCAGCGATGACGTAGCGGCTGCCGTTCTTTTTGTAACCACTTCCGCGCGCTTCGGACAGATCGAAGCTGATGGTGTGGGTCTTGAGGAACTTGTCGATCTTCTGTACAAGCGCCTTGTCCGTTTCGCCAAGTCCTTCCATCGATCGGGCATCGGACAGTCCAAGGATGGCGCTCTCGCTCTTCTCATCAGCGGACGCGTTTTTCTGCTTGACTAGGGACACTCCATCGACCAGCTGAATGGAATCCTGTTGTGCGAGAGACATCCGCTTTAGGAAACGTGCCGGCCGAGACGGATCATTTTCCAGCCTGCTCAACTTACCGAATCGATGGCTCGGGAGATGGAAGTCAGGGCTTTTTGCTTGAGGCACTCGGTAAAGTCCGCTGTCTCCTGGCAATCGTCGTACACCTTCTGCAGGACGCAGATTTCGCCACCGAACCAGCTGCTGCTGGCGCGCCACGAGCAGCCACCCGCAGCACCAAGGGCGGTCGTCGCCAAGGCGACCACGAGCAGGAGCTCTGCGATGATGGTTCGGTTGCACATGTTGTTGCGGTTGCGTTGCGCACCTGCAGATACACTAAAACACTCGGAACCCGACTGGCACTGCACCGTTGGCGCTGCTTGATACTGTAAGGATGCTTCACTGCTGATAACCGAACTGCAACTGACGAAAGCACTGATTAGCACCTGCTTTTAAATGCGCCTCAATGCTCTGCTTACGACGCTATGCTCTTATGCCGTGCTGCGATAAGTTTTCATATTTCTGTTTTCCATCTCCCTTTCGCGTACCGCACGTACGTCGATGCACATTTGCACTCGTTAGATGCTCGATCACCAGGCTGGAGTAACATTCCATTCCACCCAATTTGCTTACTCCGCCGGACGTCGGTTTTCCATTGAAGAGAGGAAGAAAACGGAACGGAACGTAACCAGCAACGGTAGCGGCCATGCAAGAGAAACTTCACCTAAACCGAATCACACCAGCGAAGCTCAGCGAACAAGTCGCTGT
>KZ068967.1:231623-241870 GCA_002091845.1 Anopheles cracens
TGAAATAAGGTAAGCGAAATCGAAACCCCAAAAAACATAGTTATGGTGTGTATCTGGTAGGAGCCATTCGTTATCACCTACTATGAGTTATTCAAACGTTCAAACGCTAAGAAGGAATGTTATGCTTCCTTCGCTTTCAGAGCACCAATAAATTGCTTGATACGTGGACACAATTCGTCAGAAGACTACGATTTCTGGCAATAGTAAACTGAAAATGAATAATTAGGTTTTAATTAGGCTTTTTCAATCGCATTACTGTATGATTTATTATTTATTTTATGTTTATTTTATCCGTACAAAGCTGGCTATCTAGACCTATGAAGAACAATATTCTTTAGTTTGCTCTGATTATGCCTTTGGGCGAATTTACGAAACATACTTATCCTAGAAGACCAGGTTACAAATGATTTCCAAACCCTATGAAGGACCGAAAGCAGCAGTCACTATCTTTCAAAAATGCGCTTTTATGGTTTTGGAATGTAGTGTAGCGATGCTACACACAAACACAAATATATAGCTTATAATCTAGTTAAGAAACCTTGAAAACTATGCGGTGATGTTTATAAGAAATTCACCGTACCTTTTTATATTCGGAGCATCGTGAGGATCAATTAAAATCGGATTCGTTAGCACAACAAATGATGCCAAAGAAAGATTTAAAAAACACTCCGCGAAACGTCATTAAGACAACACCGCTTGTCCCGCTAACCACACGTCGGCAGTGGATTGGAGTAATTTAGAAATAAATTTTCAACTCATTAATTTGCGGCGCGTCATTCATATGCTAGAGCCCAACCGTCCATGTTGGAGGTGAGAATGAGTACTGGAGTACTTCGAATTGATTATTGCAGGCAGCTGCAGTGAGACATTTCAGTGCATGCGAATTTAATTTTGTGCGATATTGGGGAATGTTTTTTAACACTAAGTGAACGTGCGCGCATCAGAGGGTAAATCGAAACATTCCGTAATTTGTTCGGCTCTTATACCTCTACCAGATAGTGCTGATATCGTGTACCCTTCAATGGCATGAAGTGAGGTTTTTAATTGAACTTTATAGGTTCATTTATTGACCATTGTGACCATCACTATGGTTAAAGTATAAGTGTTTCAAACGATTTCCTCTTTTCTTAATGATACCTAAAGATTTATATACTTTATGGTGCAATTCTATAAGTAAAATGTTTATCATGTAAAAAGTTACACTGCCCTGGAACTATTGCTGACAACGCATGGCAATATTGCTTGACATTGCTTCACATGTTTGATCAGCATCCCTTGAAGGTCCTTTTAAAGTTGCCCATCTCGTGTGGATACATATTTAGACACGTTAACGACGTCGTAGTACGTACGACTGGAAAGTGCCCGAGGCGAGCACTTATGCGAAGTTTATAAAATAATTAATTAAACTTCCTCGTTATGCCACGGCAATCGGCTATGTGCAGAGATTTTACTCGCCAAACTTTGCGTTTTATTTTTCGCGCAACCACTAACAGGTGGCATGTTTAACGAAGGCGGCAGTGACGATTATCGACCGTTGCACCCTGTCAACCGCGTCGCCATGGTAACGTAGAATCGCATCCTGAAATCGAAAGTACTAACGAAATTTCGCGCTGAGATGCTGCGGTCGACGGTGGATTTAAAGACATTTAAAACGGGCACAAGTGTCTGATGAAAACGCGAAAAAGGATTGCCTTTCCCAAGGTTTTCCGAAACTGCACGGTAGAGCGGACTGGTTGGCGGTAACTTAGCTTAGGCAAAAAGGTCATTCAAACATCGCTACAAACTGCGCGCTCCGACCAAAACCGGACAGGAGAAAGCGATCACACTGCAAAAAAGAGCAACACAATCTGCATCTGGAGAGGGGAGAGAAAAAAATCAAAAGGAATAGATTATTTTCGGCCTGTTACTGGGTCGATCGGTTGGTTGTGAGGAGCGGTGGGTTTGTCTAGCCTTGAAAATTTCCCTTTAAACAGTGCGCAAGACACCGGCTACCAGTATTTTGCATTCCTGTCTCAACGTTCGGCTCGGTTGCACTACGCGGTAGCGTTACAAAAACCTCATCTCACCTAAAACATTTAATCTAGTGGACATTTCGCTGCTTCTGTCGCGTCGCGCGACGAGAAAATCTTCTGACCGAAGACCGCCCGACTGACCGCTCGACTGACCGTTGGCGTTCGTATCCTTGCGGATCAAACGGAACGCCTGGGCTGCGGAGAAACTTTCCGGAAGAAAAGGAGAGAAGGAAAAATACCCCGGAAAAGAAAGGAAAGCAAAGCGTAACAATAAGAAACGAGCGAACGAGCGGTCTCTAAATGACCGTCTTTGACGTGATGGCGCGTTGTTAAAAAGAAACTAACCTAACCTAAAGCAGACGGGTCGACCCAACGCAAAATAACGCGGTCGCGCCACCGCGTGTTTTTTTTTTATTCCTTCTTGCCTCCTATGTTTGTGTCTCGCGGTGGTGCATGCGCCAATTTTTATTTTTAAATACTTTTTTTCTCCATTTGATTTTCGGTGTTCATCTTTCGCGGAGGCCAGGTTAAAGCTCTCTTCGTACCTTAAAAACTGATTACTGAGCCGTCTCCGACAAGGTCAACAACCTGCCATTGAGCTGAACTGAATTGAAGTTGAAACAATCGTAACGATGGCCTCGAACCCTCGAACCATCGAGTCGGACGGTCCTATCGACAAGTTACAGTAGTACAATCAAACCGGTAATTATGAAAAGCACGTACGGTAGATAATTTTCAAAAATGTTTTTGCTATAAATAATCGTCCTGTTCAGGCTCGTATAGGATGTGCCATAGCAGAACTCCCACATTGCCCTGAGGTTGTATATGAGTGTCGCATGTAGTATTGGGCGTGTGCACATGAGATTAGGAGAGCGAGAACACATAGCTATGTTCACGTGCAAGGCACATCCCCTTTTTGAGCGGCATAAGTGAAAAGCTCATGCAGCAAGTTTTCTGACCAGTAGAGAAGAACGAAACAATGAAAAAGAAAACAACACGTTTTTCATACTTCCCACTTCTTTTTGGCACTGTGTGTTCGTGCTTGTGGGTGGATATGCAATCCAATATGTCTGTAAGCATACGCATATCCTGCTTTTGCTTCGACGCGTGGTATCGCAAATTCGATGGAGATTTTCAACCGAACAAGTGTTCCTCTATGCCGTGCCTATTCAAATCTGTGTCAAGTATACGATGGTTTCAGTCAACTTTTCCATATAAAAGCAGGGTCCAGCTCAGCGTTTTCCTGTGGGGTTGTTTACGGCAAGTGTCCTTACCGCGAATGTGACCCCGCTTCGTACATACAGTGCGCTACGGGGAGCAGTACCTAATCAGCATTAGAAACATGTCGCTTTCACTCGTTTCTCCCTTTACCCTATTCATAACCTGTCTTTTTCTCTGTATCGAGCGAAGGATGGGTATGGGTGTGTATGTGATGTAATTATGCGCATGTGCATGCCACACAGCGCGTGCAAGCGGAAGCAAGAGATTAGGAACAGCGAGAAAAGAGAAGAGTTAGCAGCGCTGCTCCGAAGCGCCTTTTTTCTCTTCGTGGGCTTCGCGGAACGGAACCGAATTTCGCCTCACACAGCCGCTGCCAACCGAGTGCACGTTTGGACCGACCGAAACAGATTAATTCCCCCGTTTGCTGTGCAGCATAAGCGTAACCCCGCCGATGAGAGGCACTCCAGTGTGTGTGCGCTGTGTTCGCGGTCATGAGCTGTGAGCACTATTTGTTCGACCGTGCGGACGCTCGTGAGTTGTGTTTCCAGTGAGAAATCGTTTCCAGCTCACCCGACAAATGAGTGGCTGTGAGCGAGCCTAACGCACCGAACAGCTCGGTTGGCTGTGTACTTTCATATCGCGATCGATTTACTCAGACAGCACCCAATGCGTGAAGGTGGTATGTTTATGCTTCTAAAACTGAAGAAGAGGAATCATGATTCTGTGATTCTAATATTCTAATGTCGAGCTTTGATGAGATGAGTACATGCAGAGTATAAACAGTACTTTTCATTGCTTTAAAAACAATTTGTTCGAAAGAATCAATCTATACGTATTTGTTAGTTTTTATTTCGGATTAAGGTCATTCCTTTTCCAAGACTTAACGATGGGTATCCAGTACGCAGCCACGTCCTCGAAATGGCTCACGTATCGTTCGTTCGCTTTCATCCAGCGCCTTCGGTTTGCTCATTCTCAGGTCCCCTCACGCTTGAACCTTCGAGCGAGCTGCTTCGTCCCACAAATTCTCACTGGAAACACAGTGCTCACGAGTGCCTTCACGGTCAACAAATAGCGCTCACAGCATAACACCGAGCTCCGGAGTGCCGCTCACAGCGGGGTTATGCTTATGCTGCACAGCAAAGGGGGAATTAATCTGTTTCGGTCGGTCAAAATGTGCGCTCGGTTGGCGGCGGTAGTCGAAATTCGGTCCCGTTTCGTTTGAAAAGCAAGTGCCACCAGTTGTTCGGATGCAAGGCAAGGTGAAAACAGCCGTTTGGAACAGACGTAAAATTAAAGCAAGTGCAAAGAAATCCCACGCATTGAGGGCTGCGAAAGAAAAGCAGTTTTGGCCCCAGTAAAGCAAGCCCAAGTGAGCGAAGTGTGCATTTCAAAACATCGAGTGTAATAAAACGTGCAATGATCATAAGTGCGGTACTCTAGGATGTGATCAACTGCACGGAGTGTAACGGCGTGTCCAGTGAAACACCACCGGATATCAGTTTACGTGTATCAGCTACGCCTGTTGTACGGTTGTAAAAAAAATCTCTACGGCTGCATATAGTTCACCTCAGTATTTATGGATATGCAGATGATGCTTAAAATGCTGTTGCTGCTGGACGAAAAATAACCATCTCACGATCCTTTTCACAACATGTTATTGCACACCACTTCACGGTACCTGGTCTGCGTGCTACATGAAGATCTGAGGTAGATCCATACGTAACATGTTAACAGTAACATTGTGTCGTCGTTCCTGTCGGTTCCGGTAGAATAGGATCGAACTCGTCCGAAATCCGACAAAACCCCAAAGTGATCATTGCGGTGCTACAGGTACTAACAATCATTACAGTTCAATAAAACAATCAGCAGAGAGGCGACTGCTGGCAGCAAGTGCAGCCCGAACAGAGGACGAAGGAAGTTGGTTTCAAAATTTAAGCGGATCGATCGCAACAAAGCCTAAACACAAACACAACGCCACAGGATTTGGTAATCAGAGCGGCCCTGCAAACCCCACAGTGCATCCACCATGGGATAAGTGTAAAAAAGGCAACGTCTAACGTTATCACCTGCGTGTACCTGGTGCAGTGCTACTAACAATTACATATAATTCGTTCGTAACTCAAGCAGTATGTCCATTTCAAGTATTCAAGGCGATTATTGAGCTAACGCAAGTACGTGAACCGCACTATGATAGTGAGGAAGTCCTCGTCGACAAAGCAGTCCAATAAAGACGGAAATGTTACCCAGAAAACACTGACGCACGCGGAAGCTGATGAAATACGTCACCCAACAAAACGGTCAGTTGCAACGCGCGAACATGAGAGAGACTGCACCGAGTGGCCGTTCGAACGAATCGCAACAATGAGTTAAGTGCAAAGCCGGTCCTTCGGGTTTAAAATGCATCGTCAAAATTGAACTTTCGGAGCTAATCGATTTTAGTTTCCTTAGAGACTTTTGTTCCTTTCCGTTTGTGCAATTACAACAAAAATACAAGTGTGATAACGAAATACAAAAACGTCGTCCCGGTTAGTAGAAGAACTATCGATGCAGCAATCCGATCGATGTTTAGTTCAGTTCCTCAAGCGTGTGTTTCTCGTGCAAGGTGACGTCTTGCCGTGGAGGCTGTAAATTTTCGTTTTGGTGTTCGAGTTTATGTGCATAAAAAGGAGCCGATCGAGCTCTCGAACGCGGGTTTAGGTGCGTACGTGTGCAATGTGATGGTGGTGTGAGCGGTTGAGTAAAATTTGTCATTAGTTTGTCAGTTCGCGGTGCGCAAAATCGATCTTTCGACGGGAGCAAATATTAAACATTAGTATAAAGCGAGTATTATCGGTTACGTTTGGCTGCAGTTTACGAAGAAAAGCCCTCGTTTGGAGTGTGAAAGATGTGAAAAAATAACCTTATCCAGCAAGTAAACTATTTTTTGCTATGTAAACCATCACCCCAAATTGAACCCGTTCACCCGCTGTCAGTGGTAAAATTATGAGAGTTGCGAAGTGCACGTCGATCGTACGGTCAGAGCAAAACGGAAGGTATGTTTACGAGTTATTTGTACGAAACAACTCTTATTAGTTAGCGCACAATGTGATAGATGCTATATTTCATAGTGCCACAAACGATTGCTACATTAAATGTAAAAGTGTCTCATACACAAACAGAGCTACTAGCACCAGAAGTGATTGTATTGGAACCTATTGCTGTGTGTGCGTGAAAGTAATTGTGCTATAGAATTTTCATTAATCACATTGTAGATCAGCTCATGTTTCTCTAGATATCCGCTGCCTGAGGTGTCGTCGTCTGATTCGTAAGGTGTGTTTCTCCTTCGCAAAAGAATTTTTCCCATCGGTGAAAGAGAGGCATGTCGTGGCATAAATTATGATAATTAATGCGCTAACATCGTGCGCCGATCTCGCCGGAACACTAATCGGTTGATAGCTCTAATTCTTTGCAGCGTAAATTAAACACTGAGGAAGAAGTGCTGCCGCCTGCTTTGTGTGTACAGGATAATATCGTGTATTTGTAATACGGCAGAGCAGAAGAAGAAGCAACCCGGCCCGCTAAATCTTCAGTACAGCAGCATTTAGATCTTTTCTTGACTGGTTGCTTGGATGGTTTTTCGGTGACATTACAAACAAGGGTGCTGTCCTTTCAATGTGTGTCTGTAGGGTTTGCTGAAGTCCTGCGACAAGTGTACGTGTCTATGTATGTGTGTGCGTGTGTCATTCTGTTCTACATTCGATGTGGAAACATTCTTCAAAACCGTTCATAAATCAAATCGTTTGCAGCAGCTGACTCGGTAGTTCGGGTCCACTTTAATTTATCCACCGTTACGGACGGAAACCACACACCGGTAGACTGTATGAAATGCTGTTACACAGGTTCCGTCCGCCAGCTTCGTGCGAATCAGGCAAATGTGTGATAAAATTAACCCTATTCCTACCGGCCGGCCACCCCAAACGAACCCATTTCGGGCTAAAAAAACAGGATCAGTTACAGATGTAAGCACCATAATGGTATGGTGGCTGTTTTTGTTGGTCAAGTACAGTGGAGTGACGTCGAATTGAGAAGGGCAAATGCTCGCGTACGTCTCGGTTTCATACTTTCACGCATATTGCGTGCTGATGTGAACACACTGCCGATAATTATATGTGTCGTTGCTCCGCTCGGAAGTGCGAGTTGTGCCCCCCGGAAGGAAAACGAATCGTCGTAAAGACGAGAATCGGAGCAATTGTTTAATTATGTTTCGGAGCTCAAAATTCGTCGGTGCGTCCTTTTTCACCCGCACGCGAGGTGTGATTTACACGTGAATAATATTAGACCGACTCTCGACACCATATCGAGCGTATATGTATCGCTAGGTGAAGGTGTAATTGGTGTGCACTGTAACAGTTTCTTTATGATTGTTTCCAATAATGATCGTTTTTAAATTTTGTTGATAGATTAGCTAATTCGATAGAACTATTCGAGCATAACACCTATCTCTTGATCGCTTTTCATTTGGTCTGCATCCTTTCCTTCCCAATAAAATAGGTGTTAATGTATGTTCAAACTAGATAGGATAGGATTAGTCAAAGGAACACTGTGTAACACTAACGGACAAACAATTCACAAACAAGGCGTCAATTTACACTTTTGCAACGTTAACCTTCTATCCATCCAAAACAGCTAGAACTATCGACAAACGAGTCTCCCTGAAAAGTCTTGTAGTTCTGCACAGTTTTTGAATGGTTTTTCAAAACAAAAATTTTTTTAATATTTTTTTTTATTTTTTTTTTACCTAAAAGCTGTTTTCAGTAATTGTAGACCGATTGGGCTGAACTTCAAAAAAGTTGTACTGTTCTAGTAGTTTGTTGAGTTGGTGACCTTCACGCTTCCATTCCCGGCCCCCTCAAGTTGAAACCGGCTGTCATTAAAATTATAAAACCCCAACAAACTTGGGGTACAAATTTTCATAGCCAGTGGTCCACAATACCCAAAGAAGAATATGGATTGTATGTTAGGAGTGTTTGATCCTTTGGACCGTTAGTGATAACCGTTAGGTGGACTATTGCATCATAGAAACATTAACAACATCTTGAATCTTATGCAAAATGTTACAACATTACGATGTAATTAGGATACTTCACGGAGCTTTTGTGTCTTTTGCTTCTATCCGCCTATAAATGAACGAAAGGAAACTTTGACCCTTTTGTCGTTGTCAAGCATTGGACATATAAATTCAACGTTCTATATTCACTTACCTGCTCATTCGCTAGCCTGCTAAGCGTGCTGAAATGAGCATCCAATTAATCAAATATATTGCTGCTCATTTCACGTCGCTCCCGGTGCACAAATGCGATTTTACCGAGTGGCGTGCTGGTCCTTCGTGAGGTAATAAAATTTTTGACACAAATTAGCACAAAACACCACCTATCCACCAACCACCGACTACGTGCATTAGTAGCCACGGTACAAGGTGCAGCTTCTGTGCAGCATGTGTGTGTGTTCGGGTGATTATGTGGGACGGTGTGAAAGACGTTTCGCCACACTCAACTTCCCTGCAGCGAGACGTGAAATGTTCACGTTGAGCACTGTGCAGAAATGTGCAGAAAACTGTGAACGATAGTTCGCTTTAAGCCCAGCACACTGGTGCTTGGGGACATTTTCGAGCGAAAGCATTTCATTTCATCGTTCCGCTGCTAACGTGCGACTGCAGCGGCTCCCTGTGTCCTTGTGTAGCGTGCAGGTCAGGGAAGCTTGGTTGTGTTTGGCTTTTCTGCACCTGTGACGACAGCGTTAACTTAACAGTGTGCAGTAATGCGCCCCCCATTCATACAAAGGGACCGGGCCACATCGGCCGGTGCGAACAACCTGTGGAGGGAACGGTTGCTGAGTCTTTCAGAGCTATTGCGCCGAGAAATCCTTGCTTGCTTGCCTGTTTTCGCGAGCCATTCTTCCCATTTCTCTCCCCCAGCTGCTCTGGTTTTCTTTCAGGCAACCTTTGCCCGACGTAACATATTCCTTATGATGTGTTAATACGTGTCACCCCTCGTTATGGTATGCTCGGTTCATGCAAATGTGCGGAAGCTGTACTTAAGTCGAGACGGTACCCGGCAACAAGCGCGCCGCTTCGGTACATACGCGTCCTTTTCTTTGACACGCGCTTCTAGGCACCCAGATCGGTGAAGGTTGGGAGTATGATTCTTTTTGCAGCTACTGACGGTCGGCTGCCGGAGTAGCACTATGGGTGTTGTTGGTTTGGCACCACCACAGACGGACAAATTTCGGATAGATGCTCATGTGCAATTAAATTTCGCTTAGGAAATGGCTCCGAATGTCACGCTAATCAGATTCAGAAAAGGCGACCGACTGCGCTATGTCTCGTGTCATAGGTTGCATTTATAACCGACTACACACACACACGATGCTATAGTCCATGGTTTACGCCACTCGATCCCGGAGTGTTTTTTTATGTGTACCGATAGGTTTGTAGAGAACAAACTCTCCCGTCACTTCGTCGATTAGAATTGCGGACCCGCGCAATCTCACCCGGGAACCCGCACAAGCGCAGGTGACATTGCTGCATGAATCATATGGTTTGCATCTTGCACAGGCAGTGAACCAGAAAAAAAAACAAGAAAACGTCCTGCTTGCTAGATGAAACAGCGGAAGAACGGAAATGCTATAAAAATAATTACAGCACGTGTGCCGGTTGTCCATGAATTCCCGTGCGCGCGGAGGCAAGAATTTATAATTTTAATTAGTGGTGATGTGTGTTGTGGAAAAAATGTTTTTTTGAGCATGGGAAAGTGTGTGCCGTGTTTTTTGTAGTGCTTTTCAAATAAATACTTACTTTCAACTATACTGAGAAGCTTGGGAATTTTACTTTTATCGAACTACGCTTGAAGCATTCTAGCAGAAAGCTGTTAGTGAATTGTTTGGATAAGTAGTGGAAAACATACCATTCAACTGTAGTGAAGTAAGAACGGCGAAAATCAAAGAATATGTAGTACGTCACGTTCTATACCTAAACTA
>KZ068967.1:246068-259121 GCA_002091845.1 Anopheles cracens
TCCGCACCACGGGTCGAAAGGATCGGCCGGCGGAGGGGGACCGAAAGACTTTCTCCATAGTCCCACACTCAACTTTCCACCATTCTTCAACCACGCGGGGGAAGGACCTCCGAGGCCACCGCATTCGCCGCTACCCTTCCCGCACATGCCGTCGGTTTCGTCGCTAACACTTACCCCACCTCACAGTAAGTATCGGGAATTACTTGCTTCCACTACCGGGAGCACCCTAAAGAACTATTCGTACAACCGACTGACATTTCATTCGACCCTTTTGAAATATTTCATCACTTCACTACTTCGATTACTTAGGACCATATGATCGCCTTTATTGACGCTAGAAGCAAAGAAATTGTGAACACTAACAATGATTTAAAACCTTTCGGCAGCTTTGTCACATTGAGCTTCGCTTCCAGAACAATCTCTTTTAAACTCTTTACTGAGGTTTTTCTTCTCAAGTGGCAACAACATCTTCTAGTAGACTTCTGGCTTTCTTTGAGTTTATAGTTGGATGATCATTCCTGCGTAGCGAAGATTCAATCAGTGGTGTATAAGGCCATGCGCTTGCGTATCTGCACGTTCGACTACCTTTGTATTTAATTATCAATTAACTTCAAATTACTAAGGAAAATTGGCCTTCCTGACTACTCTAGTTGTATGATCAGGTCAGTTTTGTATTTTACAAACACATGTTTACAACAATCACTAAAACATCGAAAAACGTTACTAATTGACTCCGGAGTTCATGTACTGGGATGAAGCAGTTTCATAACAATATTCAACATTGCATAACTGGAATTCGATTTACGGTCAATCTTACGACACTTACATTACAATACCAGTTCACAATACAAGTTTAGTTACCAATACTTGAACAACTTTGATTACTCAAATGAGGCTGCCGCACCAAAAGCATTTCTGTAAATCTTATAAATTTTGTTCCATGGAACCAAATATAAATGACACCAATTCCTCCACATTTGATTAAAATCTTAAAATATAGTCACCTAGAATTGTCTTAAATTTCTTATATTCCAATAGTAGGTTCTATATGCTCCTACATGACCACTGTTCCAACATTGAAGTTAAAAGTAGATTTTTACTCTAACGGACCGGGAGGAAGCCCGGGAAGAATCACAAACTATTAGATTAGAGAACGTATTAGAGAACAATTTCGCACCTAACTGAGATTCTCATACACCGGTTTAAATGACCGGTAGGAATAACCGGGTTTAGTTTGAAGATCTACGGATTTTGCAAAACCGTTAAATGAAACACGGATGTAATAAAACATCAGAGTAAAATGCTTTCCTAAACATGCAACAAATCACTCGTGTCGTTGCAAATTAGTGCGGTTGAAGAAATTTTAATCCAACCCCAAACGGCTAGCTTCCCATGGAATACATACCATAAAACATTATCGGTTTTATATCAAAAAACGAAGAATTTCTCAACTTTCGCATTGTTGCTCTGTTCGTAACAGCCGTGGCACTCGGCGAAAGTGGGGTCTCTCTATTTTCCTGCCAGAAATTGCACGCCCATTAAACATGTAACAGCACCACAGCGGGAGCGGCAAATCGATTCAATGATATGGACACCTTCTTCTCACGTTATCCATACAATGTATTGCTTGTCAAATGCGGCACAATGTTGACGGGGCTTAATACGCCAAGAGCACCGCGACCAAACCGGCTACCTGCGTGCACCTTAACCTTCGTATCGCAGTATGAAATTTGAACCGAAAACTAGCTCCATCTCCCTCACCTACCGGCACGCACTAACAACAACAACAACGAAAAGCATCCGTCTCAAGCGTCCGAAGCGTTCTTGCGCTCTTTGGGCTTTCTTCTTTGGGCCCGCCCGTAAAGAGATGGTCCGGCAATAAAAATAAAAATTAAGATATTTCCCCCATTGTTTTCCACCGAAATTTCGCGGTCTCGTTTCACTAACGCCGACGGCCGGCGCTGGCGCCCAGCGCCCAGCACCCATGTACCCACCACCACCGTGCGATCAACAATGACCATATAAAATTACATATTTTATCATACACGCTCACCGAGGTCGTGTCCGTTTGCCACCCGCCGGAGAGCAGATTTGATGCGTCCGTTCACAGATGGTGCGTCTTGGGGTGGTGCGTGCTCCACTATGTGATTTCCACGCGGTCCGGCTGGACGAGAAAATGCGCCGCCGTCGGCGCCGTGATAATATCATCAAATGTACGTTTGTTCTTCCACTGCATTTCGGGCGTCTTGCCGCGACCACCACACGTAATTAACGCACTCGCGAAGGTGTCGTTTTTTTGGAACCGATCCCGTTAGCCTCTACATGACGTGAGACGATTTTTTGAATGGACAAGCCGCCGAATGGGCCTCCCCCCCCAACGGTGGGCATGATTAGCACGGGAAAAATCTCAACTATCTCCCGCGTTGGTGTCATTATTTCTTTTGTTTTTGGCTGTTTTTCCCTCATTTCGGATCGTTTTGTTGTCTAACCAACTATGTATGTATGCATGAACCGTACAAATACACACACGCTCACACGCGTACAGTCACTCCGAAAGTCACTTCACGAGGGGTAATATGTTTAAAGTTCACACGATATTTTCGGTAAGTTTTTACTTTTTTTTCTCCCGATCCAAGCGTTCCAGCACTACTTGGCAAAGGAGGCATGTGTTTTGGTCTACGGTTGGAGAAGTTTGCAATTGGTGGGAGTTTTTTGTTTGCGGGGGAAACCTGTCCGAATGCAAAAGTGTGCTACATGGTCGCACCACAGGCCATTGGACATTCCTTAATTCTTTCATTCTTTTCGGCCTGACAGACCAGAGCACTTTAGCTCATCTACAATTTCGTTCGCGGTTTCTGGTGCGTTTTTAATGTATGTGAGATAGTGAAGGTAAAGGTGCGTTGCCTGGCCTGAATGACAGCAATTTATTCGAACGCACACCCACAGAGAGTCTAAGAAACGTGCGCACGTGTGTGTGTGTGTATGGATCCGTTGGGAGCGTGCGAGTATGTTTAGCATTATTTTTATGTGGATATTACTTCATGGCCTACTGCAGGATTTCGTTCCAAATGTTTATTAGTGTTGAAAAATTCCATCTGGATCGGATGTGATCGTAAATTTTCTGAAATGTTTTAGTAATCATCTAAATCTGAATACAGGATTGGGATGGTATGGGGTACGGGTTTTCTATGATTTAATTCCGATTTAAGATCCCTTTAAATTGATTCCGAAGTAATAGCGACAGTACCAGTAGCAACGTAACAAAATAACCAAAATAGGATGTCGAACAACTGTTTAACCAACGAATTACAATATTAACCAAATTTAGTTTCAATATAGTTGGCTTCAATTGAGCTCGCCTTTTTATTTCAAATTCAAACGAACTTTTCAATTTTCAATTTAGAACCCAATGCAAAATTACACTGAATGTCAAATCAAATAGTTTAAAGTTAGTAAAACCAGACGAGGATTTTTATTGTTCTATTACGAAGCATTATGGTATAAGTTTCGGCAACGATTCAGTCATTCATTGCATTTATGATTACCTATGCATCGAATGTTTTCAGAGAACTTATTTCAAGTAGGATCCAGATCAGTCAGATCGAATCCTTAACAAGATCGGATTTTTCCAGTACTTTCAGTACTAGTTTATAAGGAATGCTCCTACCTAGTCTAAGCACGATTTATACGGCCAAAGCGAACGCTCAAAGCTCAATACTATAGTTAAACAGGAGGTATTTATGATTCGTCATCAAACGTGCAACATTGTTCATATGGTCCCAACAGAAAGACTTTCGTCGAAAGAAGATCGAAAGAATTCCACACATCTCTATAATCCAGAAAATGCATTATATTGTATAATAGCGTTATGGAGAAATTCTAACATTTGTGAGCAAATCCCCAGTACTAAAAAAAGATATGATTTACTATTTTTGCAGCTTTTTTAACATTTCACCTTTGCAGCGATAGCGTTGAACTCTTAGAAAGATTCGAAAGACATTGAAAAAAGTCGGTTCACAAAGTCATAAGACTTGCAAATTTATCGAAACCAAACGTGACGGAAAACTGACCTAGATGACAGCACGAAGGAATAGATATTGTTAAGAACAATATTTGATCATCCGAACATCCTTCCCGGCATACAAATAACACATCCTTCCGTTGTTTTTCTTTCTTCTCTGCACTCTCTTCTCACAGTGTTTGGACTAGATTCACCGCTGGGACTTTTTCCACCGGGAATGGATCCAGGCAAAATCTACAGCCCACTCATGGAAATGTCCGACCCGCGGGGAATGCACCACGATGGCCCGCCATTCCTGAAGAAGAAAAGTAAGTGTACGTATTGCTTCCAGTACCGTATGCCTACCGTTTTCACATCACCGTTGCGTGTGTGCACACTACACACAATGCACAATTAAACCCGTTTACGTTTATCCATCCCTTACCCCGCGGTGTTAGTTCAATGATGAAAAATACACATCAAATTGGTAAATCAAACCGACAGCACACGACAAAATCGCCCGCTCCGGAGGGGACAAATGATGCGAGAAAGTAAAACCTTCCTAGACGACGTTACTTATTGCACCACGGTTACGCTCTGGCGCCCACCTGCCTGACGGCTGTCACATGACATAAGTGTAGCGAGCATGCGTTGAATGCCGATCGAGTATTGTAATTTCCAGCAGTTGTTTTCTCTTGTTCTGCTTTTTTTTGCTGTATTTTTGATGTTCAATTTTCCCCCTTTTGATCCCCTCGTTTAGGAAAGTCTTGTAGACGACTGGTGGTGGTTTTTGGGGCGTATTTTGTCGATCATGATACGCATGATCGAACACATCGAACCTGTGCGTGCGTTGCTGGATGTATCGAGCGTGTTTTACACTTAACATTATTTGATAGTTTACTTTTCCGAAAAACCCTCGGTTTCTCACTTTTCCAAATGCAGTTGACCGTGCTCTAAGCTTCTTTTAGAAGGGCGGGAGGGGTTGGTAATTTGAAGGCCGATCGCAAGCGTTTTTTTCACCGCTTAACCATACCTTTGCGCACAAACATCGCATCGCATCGATTCGCTCTTCGCGTACAATTTGTGCAAGGAACCACCACCATGTGTGAAGTTTCACACATTTGTTCCCGGTCTTGGGAGTTTGGGGTTTCGTTGATTGGAGTGAGCTATTTCGTTTACGGGGAAGCATGCTTCTGCTTCCGGCCGGCATCACCAGGGATGTTCTTTGGCGTACTTCCTTCGGATAAAGATGCTTTCAAAGATAATAAACACTAAAACTAAAACGAAACCATTCCCAAAGATCCGCGCACCGTGGGAACAGGGTTTTGTATATGAGCTGGCTTTCAATGTGAACTTACCATGAACTAGTGAGCAAATTTTAAAAACATAAAGGAAAAATGCAACGTGTTTTTGAATGAAACGTTATACCACACTCACTTGCTGCTGTTGCCATTAATTTTATTCATCACTAACGCATGGCCTGCACTACCAGGTAAGCAGCGGCGAATGATGAGCTCGTATGTGACGATTCACATTTCAGCACACTAGTGATGGGTGAATGTACGTTTTGGGAAGAATCAAAATCGAGTAACTCCGGTAACGGAGCTAGGTTCGGAATCGATTACGGAGCTTGTATCGGAATCGATTACGGAGCTAGGTAGAGAATCGGGATCGTTTGGGATGGGTGCATTAGATTCGATTCTGAACGCTAAATTCTACTAAACGCACTGGTTTACGAATAGCTGTTTTCTGCGCGCATTAACCGATTTTCCGAAAGACCCGTCAACAACTTCCCTTTTTCGACCAAATGCGGAACTTGAAGCTCGAATTTCGTACACTTTTTCCAATCAGAATCAGAATTGATACAGATTTACACCTAGCCTGCCTCGCTTCCTAGCTTCGGAATCAGTTCCAAACCTAGGTCCGAAATCGATTCCAAAACCGAAACAGGGATCGGATAGGTTCGAACCCGGGCGCCCATCACTACAGCACACGCTGCTTCACACTACATCCCGTGTGGTGGTGCTCAAAAATAAATGAATAGCTGCAGTCCTACATGGCGCGCGAGATTTCGACGTTGTCGCGAATTTTCTTCATTTAACTTCCCACAGACAACAACAAAAAAACATCATATAGTACCGTCTTCGTACTCACGAACCCGTACCCAGCGAAGTCGCCGAGAAGAGGAATGCGAATTTGCGAAAAGCTGACGAACATATTTCCGTGTTTGTACGCGCCACATCTCGTGGCAAAACAATTATTTTAAGGCATTCAAACATTTTCCCGAGACGAAAGGATAATCTTCAGCTTCGCTGCGCGCCGCGCGTCCTTTGGCGTCCTTTGACGTGATTGCGGTGTATTGAGGGGCTGATAGGCGAGGGATGGGAGCTTGCATTTCTGGTGCGCTTATTGTATGTGTGTGCGTGATGCACCAACACCGTCATGCGTCGTTTTGTTGAGGCGTCTTTTGGTGCGACTTTTGTGTGTTTTTTCACCTCTTTCTTTCGCTCTCTCTCTCTCTCCCTCTCTTTCTCTCTCTCTCTCTCTTCCCCCTTCTGTCTCCGTCTTATCCGTCCAATGTTTGGTGGATTTCGGCGTATTTTATTTGTTGTGCCAAATTTATAAGTTTCCATTTTCCGCATTCAAACAACTGGCATCGATTTTCCAAACCCCCACAAAACCCCGTTCATCATGCAGCGCCCGGTTCCCGTGTGTTTTTTTGTTGTACCAAGGTTCGTGTGAGGCCGTGCATCACCCACAGCCCCGTAGCGCCGGTTGGCAAATTTGAAAGATGGCTCGGCATAAGACCCCAAAACTCTGGGCTGTGTTGAGCTACCGATTTTTGTTTTGTTTCTTTTTTGCTTTTGCCGAGCATGAAGCCAATGTTGATTTGTTATTTTTAAAATTTCGATTAAACAATGTCGCCGTTGCCGTTGCTGACATCGTTTCGTGAGCCTTTAGTTTTGGCAGATTCTTTATTTCGACCCCTCCAACCCTCCCACGTTATTCTGTATTGAAGGTAGCGCCTGGTGGCCAACCCCTTCTGTCTCTTGCAAAGCGAAGCGCAGCGGGGAATAACCGGGCGGGACATGCACAAATTTGAAAGCGGAGCAACACATGAACCACACAACCGCATTACACCGTGCATGGGCTGCAGTTCGCCAACGGTCGATGGAATGAGCAACTGAACGGAGTTTGAATAACATTTTAGGTTATTTTTTTTTGTTTTTCGCATTTCAAACTCTACCGTTTTGATACGCTACTTTTCATACATTTTTTCGCCACTACTACCATCACCACCGTGTATGGAAAATGCATTCGTTTCCACGCAGTGTATTAAAACACGGGCTACTATGGTGGTTCATTCATCTCGGGACTCTAAACATACTCGTTTCATGCCTAAATGAGGGCGTGTGTGTGTGCGTGTGGAAAGCGAATGGTTGTGGTCGAATTGATACGTTTGTGAAAGATTTTGTTTGTAATTGAAACTATACTAAATGCATATTGGCGTTGCTTCGTCTCTCTCTCTCTCTCTCTCTCTCTCTGTTTAGAGTTTATTGAATTAGATTAGCTTTCTATTCGATCCGATTCGTTATAGAGCTCGCCGATCAAAATTAACACCGGGTTTAGTGGCTGTTTCGTTAGTTGTGCTGAGTGCTGAGAGAGAAATTAAAGCACTGCTGTTGATCGATCGAATCAAAACAAACTTACTGGAAACCTTATCGAGTAATAATTTGCAACATATTGGGTGTAGAGTTTTAAATGTGTCATTCAACTAGTGGACTGTGTATTCTACTAATCTATTCTTGTTCTTCAAGGGAATTGGGTTACTAAAGGGAACACCTCCCAAATACAGCCGATTCCACAGATAGAACGTTTCTCTAAGATGTACAGTCCCTTCAATTTCAATATATTTGTTGTCTCTCAAAGATGGAAAGTTTCCCGAAGTTAGACCTTCCGAACCAGCACACAACTTTTTGTACAAAGTCGACTCTTCTCTCGCGTTATTGACCATCAGCTCATTTGAGACGCGTTCACAGTGTGTGGTTTTAAAGTTTTGTGTAACGGCAAACTTCTTCTATAGCAGATATTTCGAAAATGATTGAATATCATTATGCGTTTCCGGTGAGTTGACAAACTGGTATTAAGCATTGACATATTGTCCCGACTCATAATTGAAATCTCCCAAAGATAACAAATCCTTCAGCTGCTATTTTTGGGAGGTTTCACTGTATTCGACTAGTCGACGGTGAGTGTACTGAAAACTGTTATTGTCTCCGGATGGAATATTTAAGAAATCGATAGCCTTTTCGAACCCGACCAGTTTGCTCGGAAATTTAATGTCGGCGCATTGCGCTTTTCATGCACCTGCCAACCAAAACGACCGACCTACCTTACGGCATTCGCAAGCCGATGACGATGATTTTTGATGTGGGGAACTTCAATTACCCATAATACAATAAACTCGCTCCGGCTTTTAGAGAGGCTCTACGGGCGCCGAAAACGGAACAGGCCAAAACGCCAAATACAAAAACTAACAACATAAACGATAGTCGTCTAATGTTTCATGTTGGGGCCGCCGAAATTTTTGTTCTGCGTTTTTTTTTGTATTGTTTTGTTTGTTTGTCCATTTGTTGGACTGTTCCATAAAATTCATTATTTAAATTCGTTGCTCCGGCCAACGGGGCCAACTAAGCGCCGCAATAGAACCGCCGAGCTGAAATGAGTTGATCAATTTCCGTGTCAAACGGAATGGTGGTTTCGTTTTATTTCTAAACCGTTTGCTTCTTACACCGAAAAGCGTGTTTCATATTTTTTGGCGTTTTGATGCTGCTGCGAACGAAGTCAAATCAGACGGTGGTGCGTTTAATTTATTTGAAGCGGCAATGGTTTTTTTTTAAACGACATGTTGATTTGGTGGCACCGTTAGCATCGAGTCATCGAGCGTTCGGTTGTGTTGCAATTTAAAAGGAGTGCACTTTTTTTACTTTGAAAACCAACATTAGGTGCAGTGATTTTTTAGTGTGAATTGATTTGTTAAAATGCGATGCATTGCTTTATTTATCATTGTCAAAGGGGGTTTGATTAGAAGATTTATAATAATTTTCTATGTTGGTCCCATTATTAGTGCTTTCCGCTCACTTTCAAACATTTCGATTGATATTTCGATACAACGATTTAGTTCTGCACAATTGTTCGGCCCAGTTGGGATTCCATCCATCGTACGGCATGTGACGACTGAGAACAAATCAATAATTTGGTGTTCCACAAAAACATCGGTATCGCACACACCTGCCAGGCAAATAAAAGTGTCAACTAACCGTCCTTAATTCATGCCACAGCAGCAGCGATTCGTCACTTTCGCTTTGAGGTGAGCTGAGCGGTGCCCCTAGCAGACCTCCGGAGAAACGAAACGACGAGAACACAGCCGAGAAACCGCAACCCAATCACTAACACTTACCACATGCTTACCGCAGCAGCTCACAGTCAGAGGCTAAGGTCTTAAAAAAGAGAAGCAAATTCACGCTTTCAAGCTCTCACCTCTGGACCAAGGCTAGAACCATGTTTATGTGCCGGTTCGATTGGCTTCTCGACTGCGCAATCGTCAAACAGTCAATCTGATCTGCTTCTTACGAAGGTTTTTGTCCTGACCGCTGGCAATGTTTCGTTCGTTCCGTTTGTTTGCTTTGCTCGGTCGCGGTCGAGAGATACAGGTTTTGATCGCTCGTTAATCGCCTGTTTCAAACTGTTCGATGGTAATGGGATTAACCACTGGAAGCGGGGAAGTACAGCTGAGAAGTGACAATAACGCAAAGTTTGTAACGTGTTTAGACATTTACGACGAAACACACGGTCGATTCACAGGGCGGGAGGTTGCGTCCGTATGTGAGAGCGGTCATAAATCATATTGAAAAATCACATGCTTCACTAGCATGCGGTATGGGAAATGTTTTAAAACGGATGCTGCTTCTGCTCCGAAAACGAGAAAGTTATAAAATATCATCCTCAAAAGTCGCAATCGGCCGTGGAACAAAAGTTCTGATCTCTTTGAAAAAGGAGGCGCATAAGTTGATGAACGATTAGCCAGTTACGATTTCCATTCGTTGGAGTATATGTTTGAAAAGAGACATGTAAAAAACAGGAGTTAGTATTACCTCACGGCTCCACGGTTCATTGGCTTTTGATACGGAGACGATGCGCAGACAAACTCTTCGATCGTAACTTTCAGCGGCAGATCTCGTCTTACACCCTCGTGACGAGAGCTTCCCGATAGGCGCACGAAACAGAAGTGCTATGTAGCAATAGCAACAAAACCGGCAATAAATCACATCAGAAAAGAATAAAACCATAATTTATTAAACCTCGCCCGCGTGCGCGGCTGGCCTGAAGAGGTGTATGAATATCAAGCGTAAACTATTGTGGCAGTGAAGTTAGATGCGAGGAAGCAACTCTTTTAAAAACATACTAGCACACCAGTGGGAAGACGCATTTCTTTCCATTGCAATGCCAGTTTCAGTTTCATGTGCGAAAACACATGATTGTGAAGCCAATGTGCTTGGTTGAGCAGAGACGAGTAAGAATTGCATAGCAAAACATTCTACTTTCGAGAAGAATGTATATAAATATCACCCACCTGTTCAACAAAATCTGCTTTCAATGAATTGCTAATTTTTGGTTCGTAGTTTTATTTACGTAATGCAAAACATAAACGAGTGACTCTATTCAATTACTTAAAGCATACAACAAAACATAATTGAATCGTCGTCCACTAGTTCTATTGAAAGGAGTTTTTGATATTATGCAGTAAACCCAGCAGCCGAAGGAGCTGCAGTATTTGGGAAACTTTTTAGTTTTGGAATGTATGAGACGCGACAGTTTCAATGTCCAAGGGCAAACGGCTGAAACTGTGCATATTGGTTTTGATGAGTAAACTGTAGATTGGAATTTCTTTATTATTAGCTGGTGTTATTTAATTCTTTTCGATACCCGATATAGAAGAGGTATAGCGGTAGAAGAGGAAGGTTTACTTTTATTCAAAAGCCATCACATATCAAATTGCGTATTATTTAATCTTTATTATTTCTATTTTCATATTTCGCTTTGTGCCGCACGCTGCATCAGCTTTTATGTTGTTTCGGTTTACGATTGACTGAAATCATCCAACGGTTGCTCTCTATAGGCACCCTGTTGTAGAAAATTCGCTCACTTGAAATCTTCCTTACAGCGTTCGCCTCAGTACGAAAATGATCGCCATCACACAGCTGTGGCTTTCAATCAATTTACTTAATTTTATTTTTACGCATGCCGTAGGGGAAAAACTTTGGCCCATATATCGGCCTCATTATCCCATCACGTCATTTTGTCACAGTAACATTCACAACTTGATCGTAAAAAGTTACCAACGCAGGAAATGTCTGTAAAGCTCTCTGATTCTTCTCCAAACCCAAAACTCCTCCCCCACGGTGTGTGATAAAATTATTCATATCGGTTTATCGCTACTCGATCATGACATATATCCTTCCTGCTCGGCTAAAGCCGGGCCCTTCCTGTTGCACGACCAAGCGTGAGGTGAAATGGGAGGTAGAAGCCACCCACCGGTAGGAGCGTTCCGTCGGCATCGCCTGACGTTCGAACACGTTTTTCATAAACATGTCATTAATACTGTCCCCCGTTCGAATTCATCACTTACTAAGTAGCTACCCTTCGGCGGCTTCACATGATGCCACACCACGGAGCATGGTGAAGCATGGTTGAAATCGTTATCGTGTTTCACGTTTCATGAAAGATGAATTTACTGCGTCGGCATTGCGCTGTGCGCCACAGGCTGATTAGGTTAGAGTTATGATCATAAATGGAGCTGCTGTAGCAGAAAATAGATGCTTTATCGTATCGGCCCGGTGATAGCGTGCATCAGAAAAAAAACTTCCCCAGTATATCGGTAAGGAAGTGACGAGCGTGGAGCGAAGCAGAGAAAAGGGGGAAAAAAACAAACAAACAGCAAAAACTCCTTCATACAGATATTAAACCGACGGTGCGGGTGATGACACAGTGGAAGCCGCTGGCACACTAGCACCGGTGAACACTTTTCACGTATGCTAGGTGAGGTGATGCCAGCGGAATTGCGTACACTTCAAAGGAACAAACTGGATAAATGGTCGATTGGGCGATCTCGTAAACTGCCTTCGCTTCCACGCGGTGTGATCCGACCAAGCGACCCAACCGAACCAAGATACCGGCAACGAGAAGTTCGATGATGATGATGATGATAGAATGTGTATCAAAAATGAAGGTTTCGAACGAAGAAGAGTGAAGCGCTCTCGGTGAGAAGAGATAAATGATTCAAATGAATCGACATGACAATGTGGGAAATTATTAATCACCATACTTCCAAGCGGAAAAACCACCGTGAGCCTCCGTGCGATAAACCGCGCGCGGGGCATCAATTTGACGAAAGCACGGCGGACGGCGCATGAGTGAATGCCGACCGGGGGACCACACCACACTCAGGTGCGGCCGGGCGGGTGCCATCGAACGCACGGGAGGACGGGCTTTCGGCTTTCGACAAGATTCCTAGCGGATAGATCATCCATATCCCGTGATTAGAAGATTTACACTGCCGCGCCTGCACAGTGTGCGTACCGCGCGAGCGAGTTTTATTGGTTGGTTGCACGTTTGCGTTTTACCGGTCAACCGTCCTGATCCCGCTCACCACCGCGGCGGTATGGGTGCGGTACCATAAGATCAAAGTGTCCGATTCCGATTGTTTTGGCGCGAAATCCCAGCGCCCCAAAATGCGGCCCGCCGCCAGCATTGCCCATCGCGCAATGCTACGATTCTTCGATGTCGTGTTATTTTTGGAAAGTCCGCATCTGTCCCGTCTGTCCCGGCCAGCCGGCGGGCGAGATGCGCGGTCGGTCGGTAAACCTGGTTTACTCGCATCCCGTGAGTCGTGATGTTCGTTTGATTGGAGCAACGAGAACGATGCCAACTATGCAGTGGGTGCGATTTGATCCACGATAGCCCGAACGGAGATCGTAAGTTCCAAATATTGC
>KZ068967.1:311286-324950 GCA_002091845.1 Anopheles cracens
CGGCGTCGTTGTGCGAGGGACGTGAGAAAAGCTGCACGATAGATTTTGAAAATTCAAATAAGCCAGAATGATCCCGATCAGTCGCTGGCCCGAGCAATGGCTCGACCAGTGAATGATTGAGCGCATTTTTTCTGTGCAGTGCTTTTATTCCGTTTCGATCGATTTCGATTGATTGAAATCAAGCACCGGTGATAGTTCAGTTTTTCGGGCGCTACCAGCGTTCCATTCCCATTTCGCCCAGTGGTTTGGAATGCTGCCCGGTAATATTGTATTTCGGAACAAGTGTAAAATCAATGAGTTCCAAATCACGCCAACTCGTTCCGTCACACCGATCGCAACGATTCACGCATATTCCGGATGCTGGGATCGAAGATGAGAGCATGCGTAAATCGGGGGAAAACTGTAGAATGGGGAAAATATAAAAATCTACACCGTACCTGCTCTAGGCTATGGGTACAAGGGCTCCCGTTCGGAAACGGAATCCCATTTCTACAATCAACGTTTTCGATTCGACAAGCTGGTGCTGTAAGTATTGTTTTTTCTCTCTGCTTCCTTTCGAAATAGTTCTGTGTTGAGGCTGGTTGCATTCGACAACTGGATGCTGTCATTCGATTGGTATGCTTTTCTAATTGTTGGAGTGTGTGGGGAAAATGACAAAATATTGTCTTTATTTCGTTTCATCCAACACACTTGGAAATTTATTGGAAACGGTTAAATGGTGTCAGTCAGAGTCAGAGAAGTGAAAAGGGGTTTTCTTGTTCTTGGTAATGGTACGTCATATGGTTTGCTATCCTCATCTACATATACCGCCATAACCAGATATATACACTTCCTACGATAAGATGGTTCATCAAAGATCTAGTATCGGTCCTGATGTGCGACGACTGACTCTTTCACCAACTACCACAAGAACACCAAGCAGCAATGACTACTAGTAGTTAATTTATCTGTTTATTTCGAATTAGTGTCGGCCCTCCGATCTAGTGGTGTTTTGGATGTAAAGACCGCAAAATAATTAACGTGTGCAAGCTTTTAATGGTCAAATTATGTGTTCAGTGCTAATATGAGTAAATAGATTTAATAGATGACCAATTACTAGTTATGGCGATGATTCGATTGCTGTTTCACATACTGCTCGTTTGATGAATAAATTTACTAAATACAGGATTGAGAATGTAAGTATTCTACAGATGAACTTCTGCTAAAGCGTGGGAAAAATGATAATATGTAATATGTTTTGTTTTTCTAAACTATTATAAACATATTAAAAATGCTTTTCAAGAAACTAGTGAGTAAAGCCACATTATCAGACACTGTCTAATGCCCTATGATAGTTCCATCGTAACAACGAAGCTTGTTCGATGCTTTACAATGCTTATATTACAGGACGAAATTCCCGTGCTTGATGTTTATCTTAAAACGATACAACCATCATGTGTTTATCACAATCGAAACCGTTCATTTGAAAAGCTTCTTACAAGGAGCCCATTTTCACTCAGAGTAAGCTCCACCGATGCCGACGACTCTACGCATAAGTTTGTCTCAAAAGTCCTTTCATTTCAGGCTGAAGTCAAGCATTAAAACATCAAACTAGCTAACAACCCAGTAAAGTCCTACTGCAATTCCATCATCAAATTTTCGTTTGCACAAACAGCTCACGAGGTGCGGGCTACGCCATACGAAAGCTTAGCACGCTTCGGAGGCGAGCCTTTTTGTCGGTGCTCGGGCTCGGGAAAAGTACCACAGCCTCACGCAGAAGGGAACGACGCCGCTACCTTCGGCTCAGCAGCCGTTCGGTATTTTATTGAAAGAAAATTCGTTCCAGTCGAACGTAACGTTTGAGACCCGTGAAAATTAGTTTTCCAAATTTCGGTGCAGCTGCCACGCTGCTCTTTTCCGGCCCGTTCCGTTCAGTTTGATTACGACCGTGGGGTCTTGCTACGGTGGTGTTTGTGGTTTGTCGCAGAAGCAAAAGGGATCGCAACATGGCGCTCGTCTCATTTGGTACGATATTCTGTCGCAGCACCGAAGACTGTATAGCTTAAATGAGACCAAATGGGTTGTTGTATTTCACTTGAGACTGCTTGCTGTAAGCGGAGCCGCCTTAAAGCTATATCCTGTTGAAAAACCTCCCTCCGAGAGCTTGTGCTCGGGAACCACCACCACAGCCAGTCTGGCGTGGATTCATTTCCTAATGAAATGAATCTTAAAAGATCAACTATGAATGAGATCAGCGGAATCGTCTCGAAAGCCGAAATACGTGGATTCATTTCCTAATGAAATGAATCTTAAAAGATCAACTATGAATGAGATCAGCGGAATCGTCTCGAAAGCCGAAATTCGACGGTAAATCGATTCGGCTCTGGTCCAATTTCAAACAATCCGGAAATCGTTTCCTTCTCAACGTTCCACTTTCGGCATGGTCTCGGCACGGTCATTCGTTGCGGGTGCAAGGTTTGCGTTTTGGCGTATTATAACTTTTTGTTGCTGTTCACTCGGTCACTGGGAGGTTCGTAAACAAAACACACTCGATAGCGCAGCGCCTTCAGCCGCTTCAATCGGAAGCGACAGCAGGATAGAACGAATTGACGGACGGACGAGCGATTGTGTGCGTCTAAAATACGGCTCCTTTAGACCAGGTTATGAATAAAGACCACGGGCAGACCATCATCGTCACCACCACCACCAGGCTTCCTGTCACATGGTGGAAGATGCGCTTGATTAACTCAACCCCTCCCGGCAAACCGAGTATGTGTGTGCGTGTCGGGGTTTCAATCGTTCATAATTTGATTATCTACATCTACTTAAGAAGTATGACTTATTAACATTTTTCTGCTACGTTCAACCGAACAAATCCGATTTGATAAAGTCTGCAACTGGGACCATGTGCGGTGGGTCGTGGAGGTAACCGTACGCGCAAGACAAGGTCGAGGAGACTTTCCTCTCAACCACTCGGATAGGAATCCGAGCCACGGAACAGCGGGAACCTCATTCAATTGGCTAGTGTCATTGATATGAGAAAAGCGGAGCACGAGGATGTAAATAGGAGCACGCGACAAGTGTGTACATAAAAGCCGTGTGACGTGTGACAACATGTTTCGATGAGGAAAAGATCTCCCATAACGTTAAACTGTCTTTCCCGTGTAGCTAATTCGACAATCAGCGTTTCCCGTGTCCAAAGGTGTAGAGAATGACCCACTTCAGACCGGTAAGAAAGATGCCAATTGTTTTTTCGGTGGTACACAGACACCGCGAAATGGGGTGAGTGTTTTACCACACGGTAGAATTTCGACTCCCAATCAATGAAAGAGTAATTTAGCGATGGTTACGGCAGTCACCTGGCACTATCAACGGTGTGATTATATATTTTGAAGATATTAAGAATTACCGGTTATTTCTACACTGCATGAATTTAACATGTAAACATTATTCAGCGATTGGTGTAATATACAAACAATTTACACGATACAGTTGTTGAATTTGCGACAATAATACATATTTGAAAATACCGAACAACGCTTATATGCCCTTTAAAATGCTTCAGTTTAACGCGATAAAACTCTATCAGCAACATTTGTACTTATTCGCTTCGTTTCGGTCTGAAAGCCCAACAAGCAGGATAATTAATTATTACCACACAGGTGCGGGATAGTCAAAAGTGGAACACACTACCGTCCCGAACATGAAGGCTCATTTTGGGGCGTCCTTCTAAACTGCGGTGGTCCGCATCACGGCACCGATGGCCCGTGGACAGCAGTTGAAGCATGTGCGCTAATAGTTTCATTAGACACGGAAATGGATTAAACCCCCGGGGGGAAAAAACATTGTCGCCTCGGAGCGCTTGAAACATTTTGATCAAACTGTTGCATCTATTTGCACAGGCTGTTGAATTGTGTTTTGTTTAGCAGTACAGACATAGTATTGCAACAATTTGTGTTGATCTAAAATATGTTTTGCAATCGTATAAATCGGAAATAAATATGTTAAGGTAAGTCGAAATAGAGTTTTTATTTATTTATATTTTCATTTATTTATTTATCTATTTATTTATTTATTTCCGATACGCACGGATGTACAAGTACTTCGGAAGAAACAATTTAGCAGCTAATAACGAAATATTGAACGACTAAATGTACACATCAACAGAACGGAAAGATGTTTCAGCCTTCCTTTGCTTCAGTTCAGAAAAAAGAAAGCCGCAGGTGTTGAACATTGTCCGAATTTGTCATTAGTCCATTATTGGCCTGCGGTTGGTCCACGGACAGAATCAAACCCTTTCACACACAGCAGTGGCTTGCGGAAAAATGTTGGATAGACGAGATGCCCAATGTGTAGACATCTTGGGGCCATTTCATCAAATGATTCGCATCATCAAGGGAAAACGGAATCCCAACTCAAACTCTACTGGCCTTTACAGACACACAATTGACCATAGGCGATGGGGCTGTGTGCTCGTGAGCATTTCATTGCCCGAAAAGTTAAACGTGCCGATGGTATAATTAGTTCAACTCTCGTTCGGTTCTGATTCCGGCGCACGGGCAAATCATCATCCCTTTTGAATTCGGTGCTGCAGCCATGAGACACATCACATCGTATCAATCATCATTTACATCCCATTCGATGGTTCATCATAATTCTGATATTCTCTTTCCGACACTTCGCTCGCTTCTTGCCTGCCTGCCTTAGCCGCCTCCGTGCGAGTATGATCGTGGTCGTGGTTTTAGAGATTTGATGTAATTGAAATGTTGATGAGTTTCGTTCCACTTTTACGTGCGTCCCGAACATGAAGGCTCATTTTGGGGCGTCCTTCTAAACTGCGGTGGTCCGCATCACGGCACCGATGGCCCGTGGACAGCCGCTATGATGTGTGTGTCTGTACCTGCTCACAGGACGTATGAGCAAATGTGGAAAATTTTCCCACAACATTGTTTTTTTTTCTTGGTCACTGCCAGAAGCATTTTTTGTGGCCCCGAATACTTCGGAAGAAACAATTTAGCAGCTAATAACGAAATATTGAACGACTAAATGTACACATCAACAGAACGGAAAGATGTTTATGTTGAATTGTGTTTTGTTTAGCAGTACAGACATAGTATTGCAACAATTTGTGTTGATCTAAAATATGTTTTGCAATCGTATAAATCGGAAATAAATATGTTAAGGTAAGTCGAAATAGAGTTTTTATTTATTTATATTTTCATTTATTTATTTATCTATTTATTTATTTATTTCCGATACGCACGGATGTACAAGTGTATACTATTACATGATAAATTTTAAATTCTAAATTAGTGCACAGAAACTATTGAATTACGAACGATTTACGAGTTTATTAAACTCACAACTATGTTGCCGGCACCATATCTCTAAAGGTATTCCGAAAACGTGGATTCGTATGATCCTGAACGATAGACTAATGTACCGTGAATGCAATCACAAACGGTTTGCACCATATGTTTTGCAGAGAAAACTTTTTTTAATCTCAGTTACAAGTTCAAGCTCAGCTGCAAGCTTTTTCAATATTTTTCCGAAATATTAAAACATTTCCGCGATGTCGTCACAATTTATATTAAGTGCGCATAACGATATATACAGTGATAATTTTCTGCAAGTTTGTAATTTGTCTCTGTTGATGTGGTCAATGGTTTTTCGAATTTTATCTTACAATGGACAACGCACCTCATCGATGCCTTCGACCGACTTCATTCATTCGTCTTCCACAAACTCAGATATGTCAGATATGTTTGTATATGTTTGCATGTGAATCAACAATGTGAAAAAAAGTTTCAATCAGCATCAAACATATACTGCTAAACAATAAACTTCTTGTTCTTGACATACGCAGTATTTAATGTATTTTAAATTTATGTCGTACATTTAAAGCATTTGTGTATGTAACCTATGTACATAATTTAGACCAACTTTTGTTCGATAATTCATGAATAATAGTAAACAACAGTTAACAAAAAAAACAACTGTGATTGCATTTGCAAAGCCAGAGGAATTGTACCACGCAAATCTTATCTGCAAGTGTCAATGGAAAATGTAATGCTTGTTGTTGTAGATGTAGTGTTAACGTACACCAAATCAGCTAGACGGTCGAAAGGGCAATATTGAACATCAGAATTTATCATGTGTTAACTTTCTATGCAAATAAGAAGATGAAATATGTTTTCAATATTTTTCTGTAAATATTGACATCATTTCGACTAAAATCAGCCGAAAATCCTTTATACGATGCGTTGCCGAATACAGGATCTGCACTATGATGGATTATATTCGTACTCTGAAGCTACACTCCATAGCAGCTTCGCCATCATTTCACACATGACATCATTACACAAATGTGTTTCATTTTTACTGCTCAATGATACTGCTTCCCATCGAAGTTTTTGAATGAAAATGCGCTCATTGAATTCATGCTTAAGAATAGAGCACAGCTTCAATTCTCTTACTCAAACATTCTTGACTTCATCAGCTAACATTATCAATCGCTTATGTTGCTAGGCAACACATCAATAAATTGCATACATGGATTTCTTCCATTTCCCTTCGTGCCGCTCTTTTGCTATGGAACGCATATTCGAACGGGATCTATCCTTTTACGGAGGAAAAAGGAAGTAGCAAACGGAGGTTTGAAGTGAGCAAAGGTGATATGATAATTTACAACATAATTTATGACAACTCATTAACACTCGTAAGCTGCGTGTGTGAACCCAAAGTATTATGGTTTCTTGCAGCCCATACTTCTGCCCATTCTATTGACTTTTATTGCCAATGGCATTTCATAGTAATGCTATCGATGTCCTTTCGTATATATTGGGGAACGACATTATTTTCATTCAATCTTTTCAGCGGAAAAAAAGTAAAAAACTCATGTTCAAAAACGAAAAATATGTATAACTATGAACAAATCAAACGGATAGCTTATGCAAAAATCACATGAAACTACCAGCAATCATTACCAGTTAAAACATATTCAAACGGGATTATTTACGTTGTGTAGACCAGTTAAATAGTTCCATATGCTTACTACGTGAATCGATTTATGCTGAGGGTGTATAGCGAATCTGCACAGGCCACCCCGAAGCCGCATCGGGCGAACATAGATGAATTAAGATTGACGAAGACGAATGGACGGTCAAGATCAATCGCCAATCGCCAATCGGCAACTGTCGATTGAAAACGATAGAGAATTCGATCGCTCAATAATGGTAAGCCGTTTAAGGTCGAAAGTCAACGCTTTACAATGTTTCCATCGAGCTCGCCTTAAGGCCGTGAAAGGGTCCCGATTCCCTTTCTGGTACGATCGAGATGAATTGATCCCAAAACGTCAAAAGCAAGCCGGCGGAGATAGCTGCATTAGGGGCAATTATTTTACGAGTCTGTAGGTTCGTAATTGATGAGCAATGTGCCGTGGAATGGTGTGGAAATGGACGGGTTTGTGTCATCTTTGAATGTTGACAAGATCTGGTTGAAATGCGAGCTAGATCAAATGATTCTCAATACATCTAAATTTTGATTATAATAATATATGTTTTGAATTTTGTTAGAAAAATACTAAAAAGATGGTGCTTAAACTAAAACTAAACTACCTAACTAAAACTAAACTAAACTCAACTAAAACAACGACAAACCATTTCCGTTAAACAGTTCCGTTAGGCAAAGTTTTCTTAAACATTCCAGCTGCAATCGCTGGATTGCAATTCATTTTTCAATTCCCATAAAAAAGCCCTTCCGAGCTGCCGAAATGAGCGACGAGAGAGTGTGTGTGTGCCAAAACAAAAAAAGAAATATTAACTTCAGTTACATTTTCAGCAGATTAGAGTTAAGCGATGGATGACGCTACTAAAGATGATGATAACCGTGATATTGACGATGCCCACGATGGTAGGTATCAATTAAAGGGAATCCATCCTCCGTTAAAAAAAAATTCGGACGATGACACCATTGTGTTGGTGGTGCATACGTGTGCGGGTGCGTTTCACATGTGAAAGCCAGAGCTTAAAGCTACCCCCAGTCCAGTTAAGCCATTTCTTAGCCAGTCCGCCGGTCCGATTGCGCTTTTTATTGGTCGCACCCAGTGCGGAGGCTCACCGGAGCGTTTTGGTGATCCGTTTATTTTTTGCAGCTCCCACCCCTGAACCGAAGCAATGGGCAAACTGCAGACGTACCTCGGCAAAAACTGAACTGAGTGAGAGGTGAGCGCGTTGGTTTCGCCTAATTTGCAACGACGTACCGAAGGTCACCGTGCGCATAGGTGCATGCGTACGTAACTCACATGGGAACATACAGCACAACAGTGTCAATGCATGAACGACACTGCACCGGGGCTCAGCCTTTTCGGCACTGCACTCCGCTCATCCGTAGCCAGCTTAGCGCAAACCTGATACCTCCACTCCCCGTCCCCGTTGGGATAGGGATTTGAACACACAAAGCGAGCAATACTGCCCTTGTTCTATTTTGTACTTTTCCGCACAAAGGTCATGAGAGGTTTAGCCCAGTTTTGTGCGAATCTGCCCACTGGGCACACTGGGCCGTTTTGGTGATCCGTTTATTTTTTGCAGCTCCCACCCCTGAACCGAAGCAATGGGCAAACTGCAGACGTACCTCGGCAAAAACTGAACTGAGTGAGAGGTGAGCGCGTTGGTTTCGCCTAATTTGCAACGACGTACCGAAGGTCACCGTGCGCATAGGTGCATGCGTACGTAACTCACATGGGAACATACAGCACAACAGTGTCAATGCATGAACGACACTGCACCGGGGCTCAGCCTTTTCGGCACTGCACTCCGCTCATCCGTAGCCAGCTTAGCGCAAACCTGATACCTCCACTCCCCGTCCCCGTTGGGATAGGGATTTGAACACACAAAGCGAGCAATACTGCCCTTGTTCTATTTTGTACTTTTCCGCACAAAGGTCATGAGAGGTTTAGCCCAGTTTTGTGCGAATCTGCCCACTGGGCACACTGGGCTCCGGTTTCTATTATCATGTGTAGACGGGCAGGGATGATTGCTTGGGCACACAAACGCAATTAGCTATGACTAAGATGCACTTGATCTGGATCGGGACGCAATGCCACCGGAAGGCTGTTGTATGTTGTAGCGAATGTTGTAACATTTTCATATTGTTCTCTAATCGCAAACAAAGCGTAATGATTGTCATTATTGTCCTGAAACGTTGTCATCCCTTTATAGCCCCCTCAATTGTGCGCTATCCGTAAGTGTTTCTTCACTCGAGCCCTATATTTTAGTGTTTATCAAAAATTTGCATTCATCATTGTCGTGCTACACAGTGCTATGCACACATAATTGTTGCTGAGGTTCAGCTGCGGAATGGAATTTCTAGCACTACAACAGAAGAAAAGTCAATTAATTCCCATTACATTGCTGCGAGCGCCAGCGGGAATGTGTCCTTGGCAGCGAACCTATGCTACAAACATACAGATAACACTGCAGTGCCGAGTGTTCATCCACGCCGAGTGTGTCCCCTGCTCGATTGGGAAAACGGAGCCGCAAGGAGCCCTAGAAATCGGCGCGATGGAATGGACAGCAAAGGAAACAGCTTCCGGCACGGAATGCAACAAAACGAAAATTATCCATGAAACCAGAAAATTCATTAATTTCCACAATGTCTGCTCCTCTCGCTGTGAGCTCCTGCTACTGCTACACGCTGTGGGACAAAAGCGCTAAAATGTTCGTCACCCGTTTTGCTGCTAGCTGCTGCTGCTCCTTTGCACCGTGGCCTTCTATCGTTTCTCTCTCTCTCTCTCTCTCTCTCTCTCTCTCTCTTGCCATTATCATTCCGTGTCCGTGTTATCTCTATTGCTCACTGTGCGATATGTACTCTCTCTCTCTCTCTCTCTCTCTCTCTTGCCATTATCATTCCGTGTCCGTGTTATCTCTATTGCTCACTGTGCGATATGTTGCCCCCGTGATGGAATATTATTGCTGGGATTCGTAGATCAAGGTCCAACATTTTTGGCCTTTCTGCCCCGCTGCTTGGTCCCAGCGCTGTTGCTGCTGATGATGCCGATGAGTGCCGAGCCAGAAGCTACACCGCTTTTGGGGGCCACCCCCGGGTGAGTGTTGAAATGTGAACAATCCATCCGCACAGTGTGCGCTCCGTCCTCATCGTAGCCCATAATGTGTCCGTGCGTGTGAGTGGGTGTGCGCGCCAGTATGCGTGTCCTGCAAGTCCCAAATTGCCGCCCGAGGCGATAGCAAATAATTAAGGTTTTAGCGAATTCTTGAAGCTCACGGTCTCTGGGCCCCGTGGAGTGTACGGTCACACGGACGAAAAAATATAACACGCCCGAAGAGAATGGTAATGAGCCTTAAGCTGTGCCAACACGGCCTGGAGACTCTGCTCGGAATCTGTCCCGGGATGTCCTTTTGCTGTTCATTTCGCTGCAAGCCACCAGCTCGGTAGAAACGCACCGTTCGTTGGACCACTCCGACCGGGGATGCTTTCGGAAGGAATAGCGACAGGAGGGAAAATAAAATGTGACCAGTTTCGGGAAAGGACTCCATACCGGTTAAGTCGTTTTATTGGCTCCTTTTTTGCCCCTAGAATTCATTGAGCTTCATTTCCCCGAGTCCTTAGTTGCTGTTTGCGGGCGTAAGGACTGATTCGTTTGACTACTTCCAGCATTTCCTATGGCCCTTCCGTGCCGCACGACCCCACGGAGCAACGTATCCAGCAGCGATAACAAGGTTGAATAAACACTTTACAACCGAACCGCTCCATAACCCACCATAAATATGTCTGTGCCGGTGCTCGAGTAGCCTTCGCACGTCCGAGACTCCCTGCTCTAGGATGATTGGTAATAAATATTTTGCATTTTTGTGACTTTGTGTATTTTTTTTATTTCTCTCTCCTGCTCTCGCCTGCCATTTCCGACACGCAGCATGGCAGCAGTTCGTCAGCAGGACGACAAACTGTTGGACCGGTCCATTATGGACAATTTACAACGTTCGTTGATCGAGTGTGTGAGTGTGTGTACCCTTGGTCGAGGAGCAATGAGCTCGCGCATTTTTGGTCGTCGTCCGCCGAGTCGGTCGTACGTACCGGATGCTGATGAATGCAATCGTGGTCGAGAGTTATCAAAGCGATTTATTGCTTCGCTTCGAGGATCGAAGCTGCACCTGGGATGGTGACAAAAATAGCAATCGTGATGGCGGGGCAATAGTATGAAAACATTTCATAATTTTGTAAAAGTCATGGAATTGACACCTCGATTTGCACCAAAGGAGTATTCGGTACATTTCACCGTAAGTGTTAATGGATTCTTAGTAAAGGAAATTAGCGAAGCAAGGGCACACCGAGAGGATAACGATCTATTATATTTAAAGAAAGATGCATTGACATCACAAGAGGTCGGATAAACGATTTGTAGGTCGCCGGTATAGTACAAAGACTAGTGCGAAAATCGAACCTGCTGGGACTCGGACTAAACCCTAAGACAAGGAGACTAGTGCCACCACGATCTAGTTGTCGAGTGCACAACTAGAAAACAAACTGTGTGTATGACAAAATTCAAAATATACTGTTGCGATTTTTCCAATCAATGGTCAGTGAATATAAACCAACATCAATATTTCATCTGATCCGGAGGTGCGACAACACTATTCTCGCAAGCCATATGACCTCTCCAGCATTGTGTGATACATAATTGCACAAAAAACGAGCTCAAAAGACCGTAAACACTTCATGGTTGTTTCGATTGGTTCATCTTATATTTATTTTGATTCATTATTATTCTTTATCTTAGCATATAATCAGTACAATCTTTGAATGTAGAATCTAGTATAATTTAACCTAATTTCTAGCTAAGTAAACATGTTTGCAGTAATCGTGGTGTTAGTGTCATTCGCATCACCTACATTTGATTGGTAGAGAGAGAGGGATGTAATGTGTATTTGTATACCAATTCTGCGTGTTGCAAAGCAATCTTATACGTATCCCATAACGCCTGAACCACACTGTGAGGTAGTAATGTGCAAGTGAGATGTATGGTAAGCTACGGGAAACCAAATATATCCATAAATCAGGTTTGCCTGATCATCAGTGCATCAGTGTTTATCAAGCCTGCTGATAATCCCAGCCCAAGGCCGTCCATTTTGTGGGCCCGTGTACACAAAAACTCATCTTAGACCGACGACAGTGTCCTAGCAATGGAGTCGACTCATTTCCAACCCTCCCAACTGCCCGAAATATGGATAGCCGGATTTCGCTTCTGCCGCTACTGCTGCGGCCGCCGCTGCCGTCTGGTAGTGTGGGTGATGATGGTGCGCGTGATGGTGGCCCATGTTGTTCGAGAAAAATGAGCTGAACGAACGAACGAAAGAAAAGGCAGGAAGTAGATAAAAGCACATTAATTAGCTGCGAATGGTGCGGGGATGAAAAAAGTGTCACCGCAAGTCGAACGGTCGAACGGAAAAAGCACAACCATGGCGTCAACCTACCTATAAGCGTCCCACTCGGTGGAGGGTTTGTTGTGCGAAACGCTACCGGAGCGTTGCCACTGCGAGCTGCCACTCGCGTCCGGATTGGCACCGGTGGCCGAAGGATAGGCCGCAGCGTACGATTGAGTGGCACTGATTTGACCCGATTGGTGGTGGGTGGCGTGGGCGTGATGCGGGTGCAGCTGGACGTGCTGCGGATGGTGGGTGTTGGTGTCCAGCATGGAGAAGTAGCCGTATCCGGACGGCTGCGTTGCGTTGCCGATGCCCGCGCTCGTGACTGCACCGGATGACTGCGTGTGGGGGATGGGCGAGGCGGAGGTGGACTGGGCGCCGGCATGCGAGACCGGTGGGCTGATTGAGCTGGGCGGGCTCATGGATGCCGGAGGGCTCATGGTGGCCGAGGTCGGATGGATCATAGTTTGGGCCAGCGGGTTGTAGGACGACTGCGACGGTGCATGGATCGAGGCGGCTTGGCTCGGAGACGAGTAGCACTGGGCCCAGGATCCGGCTCCCATGGGCGATCCCGAACCGGCGCCGGAAGTTGCGGTAACGGCGGCCACAGCGGCCGCCTGTTGCTCGAACTGCGACGGATACTGGGACGCACCGAACGCCACCATTTGCTGTGAGCTGACGTGTTTGCGAAGGCGCGCCCGGCGGTTGGAAAACCACACTTGCACCCGGGCCTCGGTCAGTTTGGTCTTCTGGGCGAGTTCTTCGCGCGTGTACACATCCGGGTACTGCGTTCGGCTGAAGGCAATTTCAAGCGCCTCCAGCTGTTCCCCGTTGAACGTCGTCCTGGAGCGACGCTGCTTGCGCTTTAGGGTGATTCCCGGCTCGGACTCCGTATCGCTGTCCTCGTCGCACGAAGATCCTCCCAGGATGCCGTTGATCGAGTGATTGCCGCGCAGCTCCACATCGTCCCGGCGACCTCCGCGCAAGAGCCGGCTGATCGAGCTAACGGATGGGGCTGAAGTTTTGTCGCAGAGCCCGTCCTTGATCAACTTGTCGCGAATCTCCCAGCTGAAGATGCCCGGATTCGCCTTGCGCAGTTCCTCGATGCGCACCTCAATTTCGGGCGTGGAGACTCGCGGTTTCGAGCCTCCGATCACTCCCGGACGAATGGAACCCGTCTCTTGATAAAAAATGCCGACACTACTCGAAACTCAACCAAAAAAAAGCTCAAAAGAGTTTGGCCTC
>KZ068967.1:331266-346251 GCA_002091845.1 Anopheles cracens
GAGTATCTCCAACACCATCCGAAAACAAGTCCACTTTGTTTTCCACTTTAATGATTCCACAACCATAATATAATGATGATAAGAAAGCATTGGTTTGATAACGACATAATCGTCTCTACAATACCTTATACTAACAAGCGACCCAAGTAGTGCCTTCGAAGTGTCAGATTTCTAGTGTTCATAAGAAGTGGATCAGTATCTTGTATATCCATCTGCTCATTACGTACCGCCGGTTCCATAGTAGAAACATCGGGTTGTCATTTCATATGATCTAGATATAAAGATCAATTGCCATCAAGTTCTCGGGTCGATTTAATTCGGTTCAATTTTGAAGCGTTGCATTTCTATCATCCCGTTATCTTTCTGCTAATGCATAAAAAGACGGCGTCCACCGAGCCGACAAGTTCGGTCGGTGCACTTGCTTTCGCACGCCGAGGTCTAAGTTCGGTAGTAAAACGGGCAATTCTCATTACTTCATGATCCGCCTAAGCCGGAGCTGTAACAGAAGCCAGCCACCCACACCATAGGTACGACTTCGGTCAAATCAAATTTATCGGATTTGAGATCAATAAACGGTTAGGTCATCGCAGTCACCGATGCAGTAGCGCATGTGCATTTCATGATCGCGCGGTTCGCTTGAAACGGGCCATGCCCAGTGCTGCTGCGCTCCAAAAAGGCCCGCAAGTCGGGCCAGTGTTCGCAGCAATAAAAGTTTGGGATCTGGGAGATGCATAACGATGTGCACTTGAGTTAATGCGAAATCCTTTGTCGGAGTCGATTCTGATTGAAAACGCTAGCTCGCCAGCAACTTGCGAAGCTCTGAGTTTTGATTTTTTCTCTTCTGTTTGTTGCCTCCCATTCGGTATGCTCGCCTATTTGCTGCACATCATAAACTGACACCGACAAAGAGGGTTCTAATAGCTGTGTAATAGAAATGGTTGTGCGGCCCGAGACGGAAATCGACAAAACGAAATATGTGGTGTCGAGAAATCCGCGGTGCAACGGGCGAAACTCCACCGCGGCAAATTGGCGATACATATTTTCATAAACCAGAGCAGCTACCTAATGCTGTTCCGAAACACATTTCAGCCAGTAGCCTTCGGCTGAATGCTAATGTTATAGCCCCCACCATCGCAGTTGCCCCACGGTGCAGAAAACGTTCGTTGCACCGGTGTGCAGATGAGAGCAACGGAATGATGCACCGCTTACAGCCAAAGTTTTACGACCGTTAGTGAACCTGGCGTTGGTGACTTGACCTGTGCCTTTCCTATGGCTATTCGGGGGATCGTTGATGATCCAAGAAATAGCTTCGATCTGGCGTTTACCTTCGATCAAGTGAAGTTTTCTACAGATAACGTTACATCAGATTAAGTTTTACGAAATAATCTTACATCGATAAGCTTACGTTTGTACAATATGTGAGGTATATTTACTAATCAGCTTGCTCTAAACATGCGCCATTATATGTTACGTTCATATTCATCATCAATAGCCAACGCTATAGGCGATATTTCATATACCAAATGTACTGCAAATACGAGGGGAAGAGTTATTGCTTTGCAGTGCGATTGCAGCTCCGAAGTCTTCTCTTTCGAATCGTGTTTATTGCGGATCGGTACATTTCTGACATGAACCACGAATTAAGGAAAATCGTAGAAACTGTTTCGTTTTTGGGATTGGACGATTTTGCGCGATTCCACTGAGGCTGGCGGAGGTGCGTAAAGTCGGCCTGTTGGGATGCTAATGAACATTTGCGATATGGACGATAAAGTTTGTTATACTTTGTAATGTGGGTGTGTGAAGAGAATGTAAACATTTCAATATGTATTTTTTGTATATATTGTATGTAGTTTTTTTGTATTCCAAGCGTTTTCCTTGCCTTAGTCATTAGGGCTAAAAAATGTAAAAAATGTTCAAACTTATCGAAGCGATAAATCGTTACTTACTAAATCTCATCTGTTTCCAGTGTATATCTTCAGTATATGTTTCGATAAAATTAACTTGTTTACGGGTCATTTTTATTGGAACTCGTGGTATTGTTGTAGTGATAACAATGGGAAAACAACCATCTAAAAACGCGTGTTGCTTATATCAGAACCACATAACTGTCACTCGCCAATTGGTTTGTTATGACACGTTTACGATCATCAGGTATTCTCGTATAGAAGCTCACGCAGTGTCTAGAGTTTCGGTTGACTTACAGAACCGTCGATATAAAAAAGCCATTTATCGCTTCGTTCCAGGGGAAGCCTCATTCACCGAACGGAATGGCTCTAATTAATTTGTTCAGCATCTTCACTGCACTGCGCGCTCCCGGTGTCTTCCCTCCCCAGCCTGCAGTCGCAGTCGTTCACCGCTCTTAGTGCCCATAACCCAGCGTCGTAAATTGTCCATAAATCTACGACCAATTTCTTCCGACGTATCGTAGCGCCTGGTGGATCGGATGTCAACCACCGTAGCATCCACGTATTGTAGCACGGCCAACAACCGTACCGTATCGCGTCGTAATATAACCGTAATAATTTCATAATTATTCTACAATTAAACTGACGCGCGTTGGCGTTTCGTGTGCACAGTCGGTTCGGCTCGTTGAGTGCAAAACAACTGCTCAAACGCTTTATTGCTCGCTTGACGGCTCCTTCCTGCAAACGCATCCCAAATGCGCTACAAATAAAATAATAAGTAACATTCAGTAGAATGATCACCCTTCCTAAGGTAACGAACCCGAAGGCGGCCACGCCATACAAGCGGGTGACACGTAACCACACTTTATATGAATTTGTTTATTCGTTTATTATCCGCAAGAAGTTTGAAACATTCACCTAACCATCTTTGTGGCCGCTTTACAGTGGGACCATAAAAGGTCGATCTTATGTGTGTGTGTGTGGATGTGTGTGTGTTAGGTGCAGAAACGTTTGCAACGCGGTAATAAACTCCTCAAACGGAGAAAAGATACCGAGAGACCGTTATCTGGTGCGATGGTTGCATTTGGCTCAGCTACCTTCCGAGATGCGTCGGTCAATCACCGAAATTTATCCTTCCATTCGAATTGGGATCATATCGATGACTCTGCCAGGTTCACTGGGTCATTTATGACGCCGAGTACTTATTTATGCATGAGGTTTTTCCGGTACGCTGCGCACTGTTAGGCTTCTTGGGTCATGCCTGCTCATCAGGAACTAAACCTACAGCAGGCAATTCGCAACCAGCACTTTGACCTTTTGCGTTCGGGAAGGTTCTTCACACCACCACCACCATCTTCTTGGCGAACATTTCTCTTTGGGTCAAGGAAACGCATAAAACAGGGGAATTAACAGAGGATAATGTGTTTATTGTACCAAATTCGGAGGTAACTCCCCGGCCGCCTCCACGGGCCCATTGTGATTAGTTCATAAACAAATAAAACTGCAATATCGCTCACCGCGTGCGCCTTTTTGCACCTTTCTTTTTGTTGCTCGCTTCGTCCACTTCGTCTTACCAGTTCTCGCCTCCCAAAGGATTGAGGATCCGGGCCTTCGGCTGAATGCTAATGTTATAGCCCCCACCATCGCAGTTGCCCCACGGTGCAGAAAACGTTCGTTGCACCGGTGTGCAGATGAGAGCAACGGAATGATGCACCGCTTACAGCCAAAGTTTTACGACCGTTAGTGAACCTGGCGTTGGTGACTTGACCTGTGCCTTTCCTATGGCTATTCGGGGGATCGTTGATGATCCAAGAAATAGCTTCGATCTGGCGTTCACCTTCGATCAAGTGAAGTTTTCTACAGATAACGTTACATCAGATTAAGTTTTACGAAATAATCTTACATCGATAAGCTTACGTTTGTACAATATGTGAGGTATATTTACTAATCAGCTTGCTCTAAACATGCGCCATTATATGTTACGTTCATATTCATCATCAATAGCCAACGCTATAGGCGATATTTCATATACCAAATGTACTGCAAATACGAGGGGAAGAGTTATTGCTTTGCAGTGCGATTGCAGCTCCGAAGTCTTCTCTTTCGAATCGTGTTTATTGCGGATCGGTACATTTCTGACTGACTGGGTGGCTCCGATCGTAAACCTAGCACTAAAACCGATCGTAGAAAACAGTTCATCCCCCAGCCGCCACGAGTGCGATGCAGGCTCGAGTATGAATGAATAATAGCCGAAACGCTGAAAGCCCAAAACGTTATGAACACTCTGCATTGCTGGATCATAAAGCCCGTTTTGCCGGAGCAGTCGGCATCAATCCGCTTTGAACTATCCGCGCTTTCACGGCGTAACCTGTTGCGGCTCATTTCAAAGCCACTGTGACATATGACCTGAGGCGATTGCACGCTTTACCGGGCGCATAAATGGTTTTGCTTCATCTGCATGGGTCATTGACGTGTGTTCGTTGGTGCAAAACGAATTGCTTAAAGAATAAACTGCTTCTTAAAAGAAATAGATCAGAATAAGGGAGGAAGAAATCAATTTGCGGGCTGTGTTAGCTCACAGGCGTCGAACAATGCGAATTGTGCATCCGACCTTAATTTTGAACACGTCATCATGATGCATTTAACAGCTTCTTTGCCACATTTCGAACATACCTCAAACATTCATTCCGGTGAAATGGTGAGGCACATTTTAAGTTGATCATTAGGCTGCGCTGTATCTGTCATGTTTATTCTAATTAAACTTTCGCTTCTTAACCCTTCCGATGAATGAAAAATTGAGATCAGCCGTGCACGGCGACGGCGCGATACATCAATTTACGTTCCAATGTGTTCGACCGTGCGGTCAAGTGTCGATCTAGCAGCTGCCAGTGATGTGTATGATGAACGCTAAGAAACGTCTAAACTAATCGTTTTTATTGCTGTATCGTACATGCTCATGCTGGCCGCCTATCGGTTGGACCCGTGAAGCTATGAAGCTAAAGAGATGTAAAACGAGATGAAGTTTAAAGAATTCCACGGCTAGTTTGAACTTGTTAATCTTCGTTCTCTTTTTTACGCTACGGAGCGATTGGACGAGCTTCTGGTCGCTCGCGAACGTTCTTTCATTACGCTTGATCGGTAAATTTGCCTACAAATAGCCCACATGCGCTTCATACAGTGGAAAAAAAACTCGATAGCCTGTTCTCATCCTATCTCATCCTATCGCATCTTAAAGTCCCGTCGTATGCTTCCCAAGCCAGGAGAAACGAATAAAGGATGATATCTAACCATGGATCGTCGCATCATTACCGATCGGATCGGTGTCGGACACAGCACACACAATAACATACCACACACTCGAGCCACAACGACGGCAACAATTGGGAACGGGCTTGGGCATCTCATCTTTGGGTTTTGAATAGGATCGAAAAACCGGACCGGGCGAATAAGGGCGAGCAGTGCTCCTTTTTCGTGGTGGGAACAGTGATCCGACGGGGACGTGGTACAGTGACTTCAATAAAGGTGAAGAGATCGGATGTTTCCTTTGATTTTTGCCGACCACCCAGAAGCGAGGAGTCAAACTGTCTATGATGAACCACGAATTAAGGAAAATCGTAGAAACTGTTTCGTTTTTGGGATTGGACGATTTTGCGCGATTCCACTGAGGCTGGCGGAGGTGCGTAAAGTCGGCCTGTTGGGATGCTAATGAACATTTGCGATATGGACGATAAAGTTTGTTATTCTTTGTAATGTGGGTGTGTGAAAAGAATGTAAACATTTCAATATGTATTTTTTGTATATATTGTATGTAGTTTTTTTGTATTCCAAGCGTTTTCCTTGCCTTAGTCATTAGGGCTAAAAAATGTAAAAAATGTTCAAACTTATCGCGGCCTGTTGGGATGCTAATGAACATTTGCGATATGGACGATAAAGTTTGTTATACTTTGTAATGTGGGTGTGTGAAGAGAATGTAAACATTTCAATATGTATTTTTTGTATATATTGTATGTAGTTTTTTTGTATTCCAAGCGTTTTCCTTGCCTTAGTCATTAGGGCTAAAAAATGTAAAAAATGTTCAAACTTATCGAAGCGATAAATCGTTACTTACTAAATCTCATCTGTTTCCAGTGTATATCTTCAGTATATGTTTCGATAAAATTAACTTGTTTACGGGTCATTTTTATTGGAACTCGTGGTATTGTTGTAGTGATAACAATGGGAAAACAACCATCTAAAAACGCGTGTTGCTTATATCAGAACCACATAACTGTCACTCGCCAATTGGTTTGTTATGACACGTTTACGATCATCAGGTATTCTCGTATAGAAGCTCACGCAGTGTCTAGAGTTTCGGTTGACTTACAGAACCGTCGATATAAAAAAGCCATTTATCGCTTCGTTCCAGGGGAAGCCTCATTCACCGAACGGAATGGCTCTAATTAATTTGTTCAGCATCTTCACTGCACTGCGCGCTCCCGGTGTCTTCCCTCCCCAGCCTGCAGTCGCAGTCGTTCACCGCTCTTAGTGCCCATAACCCAGCGTCGTAAATTGTCCATAAATCTACGACCAATTTCTTCCGACGTATCGTAGCGCCTGGTGGATCGGATGTCAACCACCGTAGCATCCACGTATTGTAGCACGGCCAACAACCGTACCGTATCGCGTCGTAATATAACCGTAATAATTTCATAATTATTCTACAATTAAACTGACGCGCGTTGGCGTTTCGTGTGCACAGTCGGTTCAGCAATTGAATATGATCGTATCCGATCGAATGGAAAACACAGGATGTATAACAACACAACCAAAGACGAATGAATCAAAATTGAATCAAACAATGAATCAAACAAATGAATCAAACAAATGCAACGAATGCTGTTTCCGATAATTGGCATATGATTAAAATGTTATTTACTGCTTTGCTCTTAATCGATTTCAATCCAGTGAATACCTACTATAGCATAACATATCATAAATATACCACAACAATCGAGCTCATCTAGCTCATTATACAACGAATAGCTTCCGTAGTTCACAAATGTTACGAAGTGATCTGAACTCACGCACGATGAATACAATGATCAGTAAACATTTTACTGTGGCAATTGGTTATGCAAAAGGGTGTGAATGAAATTGGGTGAAGCAACACATCGTTATCAATGCCGTTCTTCCGTTCCTCCAGCATCCAGACGATGATGTTCGCAGAGCTTTACACCAGCCATCCTTCTTCGTATCGTTTTTGCTTTGATCGCCGAACGAACTTTGAAACGAACAGGAAAGCATACGATGCCCTCCTTCACGACCGTCCTTCACAAAACGGTAGCAAGATAATAGTTAATTAAAGATTTTTTCCACTACCGATTTATGTTTTGTTAATTTCATTCTTCTTTAGCCTTGGTATCGCCCTGTCCGGTAGATTTGTGTGTAGTTTTTTTTCTGCTGACTGATTCGTCGGCCTTTCGGGTGGACTTATTCGGTGTGCCACCAAGAGAGTTAGGCAGAGAGCGGCACAAAGCAAAGGAGACCAAATTCACTGGCACTCAGGCTTGTCATGGTCGTGAAACGATCGTGAAGAGAATCTGGAAGGAAGACGCTTCTAAACAATGTCACACTAACTTTCCCAATGATGTTATTAGCACTCTTATACTGGGTTGTATTATCACAATTTTTGCTCACCATAACATTATGTTGGTGATATGGGGATAGATTAAACTGAGCATAGGTTAGGAGACCAATAGACGATTCCAAACTAAATCCGAAGCCAACCGTTTACTACACTTGATTGCAGTCATACTAAGCTCATGCAACTATCGATACAGAACGATAGAATGCTGATGAAACAATTCGTGTAATATTCAAAGCTAAACAGGCTTCCTGCTGCAACACGGCGATGATCGTGCGATTTAGTACTCGATTGTGTTTTTCGATATTGACCGAATCGAAACTTGGGGTACGATTCGTCGTATCCCAATCGAGCCCAGACGAAACACGGCTCGCCGTCTTGGGGCAAGCGCGGCAGGATGTTTGTTGTTTGTTGTTTGATTGAACCGCGATCATCATTTTATCATTATTCACTTCACAAAACCCGCGCAACGCTGCGCGGAAGGCACCTTTACCGGTGAGCCGCCTTCAGGCAGCCGCTTATGGACCGTAAACTCGAAGGTGCCTAAATGGGTGTGAGAGTTATTTTAAAATCATTAAGCCATACCTCCGCTCTTTCGTTCTCGAACTCGCTGGCTTCGCAATCATGACGCTACCTGGCGTTACTGCCCGAAGCCAGCGCGGCCTGTGAGAAGATCGGGCGACCGGGTAGCGCGGTGCACGGTGCCCCACGATCTACGGCAATCGTGTTGTCTATTGATAAAGTTTCTTGACTCATTTGGCCGCAGCCGTTCCACTTCTTCTTGCTAGAGCGCTACTGTGTTACTACAACGAATGGCGTGGCGATTGGGTCTCGCAATGAATGGATCGATCGATCGAATGATCGATCGTCAGCAGAAGGAAGGAGACCGCCCTTCATCGCTGTCCCTGCACCGACGAATTTGTATGCCTTGCGTTCCTTGCGCTCCCTCGAGCGGACAATGGGAAACATTGAAAAATGGTTTTCGTAACATGAAGGAAGACAATTAGCCACGAGATAATTAGGCATTTCCTTCCAAGACCCCCAGAGCTGACTGCAGAAGTGATGGAGCAAAAAAAGTTTTGGTCCCGTCTGTATGCACGGGTGGATCGGCGGGGGACGCAACAGTATCCCCCACGGTTGTGGGTAGACATATCGTGAATATATGCCAAGGGTGCACGAGGGTGGTTTTTACTCTGCAAACCTACCAGATCTCCGGTTGGCAGTAGCATACAAAAAGCTATATTTAATGTAATTCCACTCTACGTACGTCACACAACCTTTGATCAACAACTCGGCACAAGATGATTTGAAAAGTACACCATTTTTTAGTATGCCCGTTTTCATGTTTATTTTTCGCTAGTTTGCGGCTGTCAAATGCATCTGTAGAATTAATTGCGGTGCAATGCCTCGCTTACTTCGAACAATTGAACAGTTGAGGTGAACATATTCAGTTTTGAGACAGGAAAGTGCATGCAATTGAATATGATCGTATCCGATCGAATGGAAAACACAGGATGTATAACAACACAACCAAAGACGAATGAATCAAAATTAAAACAAATGCATCGAATGCTGTTTCCGATAATTGGCATATGAATAAAATGTTATTTACTGCTTTGCTCTTAATCGATTTCAATCCAGTGAATACCTACTATAGCAAAACATATCATAAATATACCACAACAATCGAGCTCATCTAGCTCATTATACAACGAATAGCTTCCGTAGTTCACAAATGTTACTTTTTTTTTGGTCAAAGCTGAAGGTCACCCGCAGTATAAAATTCGCTCTTGGACATTTCCTCCAAGAACACATTTCCCGTGACAACGGTTGGGTGTTTGTGTGTATGTCGAGAAAAAATCTAACATGTCCACCATTCGATCATGGTGAGCCATGAAATTGTTAATGCACTGCAACGACTCCGGTGACTGGGACGAGGTCGAATTCGTATCTTTCGCATTAAACTCATGGACGTGTAGTGGCCGACCGTTCTTTGAAGGGCACTGGAAAATGATGCGGGGCTACTAGGAGCACTGTTTGGTTGCTTCTGACACTGTGCAGACCCCATTGCGCTTCAGCTCAGCATGGTCATTTCTCTTGTAATGAACAACGCTCACAAAGACGACTCAATTAACCAAATGTTATGCTCAAATCGCTAGTGTCACTCTACAGGTGAGCCTGTGTGTTCGGACATTGCTGTGACATTGTTTGAAAACTTGGTCAGCTACTTCTTCTGAAAGTTTTTTCATGAAAACAGGTGTCACACAGGAGGCCCTGGAGCTCCTGAAATGACATGCCTGTTTGTTATGCATCGAATCCAAGGTAACTAGATCAAAGGTGCGTTGGTGTATTGGCCATAATTGCCATAGCAGACTTAACTACTTGTTACACATGTACAGTTCATATTCACTCGTTCGTGTTTTTTTAGTATGCCCGTTTTCATGTTTATTTTTCGCTAGTTTGCGGCTGTCAAATGCATCTGTAGAATTAATTGCGGTGCAATGCCTCGCTTACTTCGAACAATTGAACAGTTGAGGTGAACATATTCAGTTTTGAGACAGGAAAGTGCATGCAATTGAATATGATCGTATCCGATCGAATGGAAAACACAGGATGTATAACAACACAACCAAAGACGAATGAATCAAAATTAGCAGAAAATTTGCTTAAACACCTTTAATCCGGTTTACCTTTTTGCTTTCAGTCAATAAAACTACCACATTTTCCGTGAGAGAACCATAGTTGTGGTTGAATGCACAAATATTGATAAGCTTACAAATGGGTACACGATACGTGTTTTGTACAGCTGATTTCATACAGAATGGGAAGTTTATATAGAAAATCTAACAAGTTTCACAAATGAAATCATCGATGGCATACATTTTATCAAAGCACAAATGCTACTTGACACAAATGTTGTAATTTGAATAAACGTTTCTAAGATTTTTGTGTCTAGATGTGTGTGTGTTAGGTGCAGAAACGTTTGCAACGCGGTAATAAACTCCTCAAACGGAGAAAAGATACCGAGAGACCGTTATCTGGTGCGATGGTTGCATTTGGCTCAGCTACCTTCCGAGATGCGTCGGTCAATCACCGAAATTTATCCTTCCATTCGAATTGGGATCATATCGATGACTCTGCCAGGTTCACTGGGTCATTTATGACGCCGAGTACTTATTTATGCATGAGGTTTTTCCGGTACGCTGCGCACTGTTAGGCTTCTTGGGTCATGCCTGCTCATCAGGAACTAAACCTACAGCAGGCAATTCGCAACCAGCACTTTGACCTTTTGCGTTCGGGAAGGTTCTTCACACCACCACCACCATCTTCTTGGCGAACATTTCTCTTTGGGTCAAGGAAACGCATAAAACAGGGGAATTAACAGAGGATAATGTGTTTATTGTACCAAATTCGGAGGTAACTCCCCGGCCGCCTCCACGGGCCCATTGTGATTAGTTCATAAACAAATAAAACTGCAATATCGCTCACCGCGTGCGCCTTTTTGCACCTTTCTTTTTGTTGCTCGCTTCGTCCACTTCGTCTTACCAGTTCTCGCCTCCCAAAGGATTGAGGATCCGGCGATCGTACGAGCGTGAGCGAAACGGACGCAAGCATCCACAGGATTACCTCGGCCGGAAAGCGAGACGGTAGTTGAAATACCCTTTTTTCTACCTACTAATCCAATTTGTATTGTTTGTTGTTTGTAGCAGTTTTTCGACGACGAGTCATGTTTGTATATGCTCGAAGGAAGCATCAGCCCTCAATTGGTAACCTTTACCTTATCAAAACATCCTTTCCTTCCTACGTTATGATATCGTCAACTGAAATCTCTTACCGATGCTCCACTAGGTAGGAGCACCCTTTCCATACGGTGCTTTATTTGACTCGATTGAGCTTCTACACAGGTCCGATCTTCTCAAAGCTGTGGATCGTAATATAACCGTAATAATTTCATAATTATTCTACAATTAAACTGACGCGCGTTGGCGTTTCGTGTGCACAGTCGGTTCGGCTCGTTGAGTGCAAAACAACTGCTCAAACGCTTTATTGCTCGCTTGACGGCTCCTTCCTGCAAACGCATCCCAAATGCGCTACAAATAAAATAATAAGTAACATTCAGTAGAATGATCACCCTTCCTAAGGTAACGAACCCGAAGGCGGCCACACTCGAGCCACAACGACGGCAACAATTGGGAACGGGCTTGGGCATCTCATCTTTGGGTTTTGAATAGGATCGAAAAACCGGACCGGGCGAATAAGGGCGAGCAGTGCTCCTTTTTCGTGGTGGGAACAGTGATCCGACGGGGACGTGGTACAGTGACTTCAATAAAGGTGAAGAGATCGGATGTTTCCTTTGATTTTTGCCGACCACCCAGAAGCGAGGAGTCAAACTGTCTATGATGAACCACGAATTAAGGAAAATCGTAGAAACTGTTTCGTTTTTGGGATTGGACGATTTTGCGCGATTCCACTGAGGCTGGCGGAGGTGCGTAAAGTCGGCCTGTTGGGATGCTAATGAACATTTGCGATATGGACGATAAAGTTTGTTATTCTTTGTAATGTGGGTGTGTGAAAAGAATGTAAACATTTCAATATGTATTTTTTGTATATATTGTATGTAGTTTTTTTGTATTCCAAGCGTTTTCCTTGCCTTAGTCATTAGGGCTAAAAAATGTAAAAAATGTTCAAACTTATCAACTTATCAAAAATGTTCAAAAAATGTTCAAACGAAGCGATAAATCGTTACTTACTAAATCTCTTTAGTAAAAATTAACTTGTTTACGGGTCATTTTTATTGGAACTCGTGGTATTGTTGTAGTGATAACAATGGGAAAACAACCATCTAAAAACGCGTGTTGCTTATATCAGAACCACATAACTGTCACTCGCCAATTGGTTTGTTATGACACGTTTACGATCATCAGGTATTCTCGTATAGAAGCTCACGCAGTGTCTAGAGTTTCGGTTGACTTACAGAACCGTCGATATAAAAAAGCCATTTATCGCTTCGTTCCAGGGGAAGCCTCATTCACCGAACGGAATGGCTCTAATTAATTTGTTCAGCATCTTCACTGCACTGCGCGCTCCCGGTGTCTTCCCTCCCCAGCCTGCAGTCGCAGTCGTTCACCGCTCTTAGTGCCCATAACCCAGCGTCGTAAATTGTCCATAAATCTACGACCAATTTCTTCCGACGTATCGTAGCGCCTGGTGGATCGGATGTCAACCACCGTAGCATCCACGTATTGTAGCACGGTCGGCAACCGTACCGCATCGCCTCGTAATATAACCGTAATAATTTCATAATTATTCTACAATTAAACTGACGCGCGTTGGCGTTTCGTGTGCACAGTCGGTTCGTCAAAAATCTAATGAACCAGATCGTAAAGAAAATAAGCTATAACACCTCTAATAATATAGCAACGTTTATAAATGTTATTTTATATTTTAAAATCGTGTCTGCTGTGATTTATAAAAACTTAGTATGTTTATTACTTCATTTTCACACATTTTCACTCTCAAGTTGAGATTTTAAACTCTTCAGTTGAGTGATTGCAAGTTCGCTTTGATACTCCAATACTGGATAGAAACAGGAGTGATAGTTGGGTTATTTAACCTAAAGAAAAGGGACTCGTTGCTGAAAACTCTTAAATAGGTCCAACATAATCTATCTGGTTCAAAAAGTATCAAAATAGTTGCACAGTGTTGTGGGTGTTTTGATATACTTCTGTAATTTTATACATGTTTTTTTTTACAAATTTTGCAAATCCTGGTTAATGTTCTAAACGACTGATTCAAATACAATATTCGTGTTGTTTCACGTAGCAAGAATGCACCGAAAGATTCCCACCCGTTTTTCGTTTCAGTTAAAATATCGTGACGAATTGCTGCAGCAACCTAACGATGCATCAAAACGTAAATTGCTCCGAGCGTGTGCCACCTAGCTTGTACTTACGGTTGGCAGACGTCCGAAAATTTGCGTTTAGATTTAATTTTGGGGTGGCTGACGAATTTAGGCCGTAAACCTACGATCTATGTTCTACTTTCGTTCTCACAAAACTGCAACCCACCATTCGATGAAAGCCGGAAGGAATAAACTGTATAGCGCTTTCTATGAAAAATTTAATTGAAAAATGTTATTTATTTTACATCAATTTTTCATAATTCATTCGGTACGGTCTACTAGCTAGCCTACCATCAAGTTTGACCAGCAAAATCTTTTCAAATTTAATTTTAAACCACTATCACGAACCGCTGCCAACAAACACAAGCTACGAGCGAATGCCAACTGTTAGTAGTTGATAAATACACATACGTTCCCTCCGATGCCGGCAAAATATCGCATCCCCCATCACCACTTTCCGGTGTCGCTCCAAAATCACCAGTCAGCCATGAATGCCAGTTGCATTCAGCGTTGCATTTCTACAAACATTATAGCGCAAACGGGACTTTAATTTATGATGGTGTACAATTTATGCCTACGTTGAGTGGGGCATCTGGGGCCCTGATTCGAAAGACTGTTGCTTACGAGCTCGTGCCTTTGATTGTGCTGCCAGTTTGGGAAGTATTTATGCGACACTTGGTGGGCTTTCATCCGACACACCATCCGAGATTGCTATCTCGCATCCTCGCGCGCTTATCACAACAATGCATCGGTCGTTCAATAGCGGTCGAATGATGCTGGAAGTCGTTTAATTCGTTTAAATTTTAACCATCTCGAAAATTGAAAGATGAATTGGATACTTTAAATAAAATTAATTTTACAACCTCTGACCCATTTGGGGTCGGATCGTGTGACCCCATAGGGGCACACGTTATGCATGAGTCTTCGAATATTAGTAAAATTAAGATTCATCGCTTTTGGTCAACGTACCATTTGATGCAATTGATTGATAAAAGCCACTTTTATCACTGATCCAGAGATTAAAATGTGTCTACCTTTTTGTTTTTAGAGTGTCATGTATTGAAGTATTGAAGAATTGAAGTATTGATGTATTGAAGAGTGAATTGTATTTGACAATCCCAAGATAAATAACTAAAGAGACTAAAACAGAATTCTGAATGATATTTTAGATGCGAGTTACATACAGGGTTTCCAATCATATAGGGCTATATTTGAATCGGTACGTGGTATGTGTCAAACGGTAAGGGGTACAAGAGAACTGCTCGGTGGTAGCTTGATGTTTCATGGTGGTAGGTTGCAATCAATGAGGGGTTTTTCGAAAACGTTCCGCGGTGTTTTGACGTGAGCGCGGCTGTAGCATGCAGATGTAGCAGATTTACAACTTGCAGTGAAAAAAATGAAACCAACGGTGCTGTTCAACCAGTGCAACAAATGTGTATTGCATAATTGATATTGTAGTTTTTTTTGTTTATATTGCTCTATTGTAGATCATATTCCGAACGACATCTGAACATAATCTGGAACTGGACGAAAAACGATATCCCTCAAACCAAGCT